>CAXITT010001090.1:116320-146361 GCA_964033795.1 Lymnaea stagnalis | reverse complement strand
GGCACCGGTCACACTATTAATAACATCGGCACCGGTCACACTATTAATAACATCGGCACCGGTCACACTATTAATAACATCGGCACCGGTCACACTATTAATAACATCGGCACCGGTCACACTATTAATAACATCGGCACCGGTCACACTATTAATAATATAATGCATTGTCAATCCCTTAGGTACACAGATTCTTGCCTTCTTTTTGAACAGTTCCATACCTTCGAGCACAATAATAATTCTGTAGTGTTAACACATGTGATTTATTGTGTCAGGTAATGGTCTTGTATGCTGTTCACGGTTGATTTTAACGCATAGATTGATGGGTTATCGAGCAGTTTGACGTGGCGCCCATTCAAGGCGACAACATTCGTGTCGTAAATATATTGTTTAAAATTATATCAGTGTAAAATTGTATTTGTTTTTAAAATAATTCTGCCCCTCACATCACGGCAAGACTAATTAATTTTCGCCACGCACACAGTGTGTGGTTTTGTTACAAAATAAGAGTTTTAACCACCCCCGACTGATCCAAAAGTAAAGCATAGTAAGTTCGGTTCTTAATAGTTTCCCTGACCTGTCAAAAGCCCCTGTTTCACCTACGTTGTGCATTTGTAACTTTTTTTAACGGGTTTCTGTTTTTTGGGTTTTTTTTAGTTGTCGTCGTCTGGAAGTTCTATGCCAAAATCTGACAAAGATTTACCATGTGTTGGTAAAACAGATTCAGTTTCTTTAACAGTCAAATTTAGAGTTTTTATCCATCAGGAAAGCGAATCTTAGAGTCTTCCAAAAGATTTTTCTTATTTCTTTCGAATAATGCTGCTGCTGCATCCGACGGCTCTCACATGGTACACAGACATGCAAACAACTGCCAAAGTTTTACTGGGATTTGAAGGGCTGCAGCTTCTGTTAGGCAAATAACCCATTCTGACTTATCATCAGTTATTCATCTTGAATTGCATTTTTCTTGGAAAGTCGCAAGGAGAACAGGATTTCCTTCGACCGTTCTTAGATGCTCGAAAGATGTAAGCTGTTGCTTCTCTAATACTGAGTAGGAGAATTCGGTGCAACCATATTTCCCTATTCGCAGGACTTACCGTAAACATTCTACAAATTGCAGTTTCATGTGTTCTAAGAAACTGCTTGCATTTTGAATCTGTGTCATCTCAAATATAGCGTTTCCAAATTTTAATATAAAAATATTCTCAGCATTAAGGTCTTCCTGGTTAAGTTAAACCAAGACAGAAGTTTTGAATTGGTCGCTTTTTACTGTAAAACTTCCGCTTTCTTGCCTGGTATAAAACATATGGTACGCTTGTCCTCAAGATGAACATTTAATCTTTCCACATGATCAGATTGTGGGGAATTTTTGTAATTCTGTGCCTTCGGCATTCTTCAGTTGCACTGACATATAGGGTCTCCATATAGTAATGAATTAATTATTGCGCAGTGATATCCCTTGTAAACGCATCTAAAGAGCTATTTAATGCTTTGAAATGAGCTCAAAATCTCTACATGAGTGTGTGTGCGTTGTATTTCAGCCACAGATTTGGATTGTAGGGCAATATCTTACTGTGATCAATTAAGTTTTCCCAAATATTACAAAGGGACAGTTACTTCAGCGTTGATATTTTGGTAACCATTGACGTTGCTGTGGGTCTCGGCACAGAAATCTTTTGGTACTTCCTTTGTGCATTTGCGGTTTTCCATTCCCAATGCACTTGGATTCAATGGACCACATGGGCCGTGTATCGAACAGAACTTTCGATTTCATATAGCCTGGGGTGGGCACATTTATCAGGGAGTTAAGCACAGATAATTTTGTAAATTCTTTTCTTCTCCCATGTTTTGTCTTCCGGTGCCATACGTATCAAGATATGCCCCTGTCGTAGACCACGCTTGTGAAACTACGTCTCGTGGATGCTAGTCCTACCATGTCCAAATCATTGGTTAATGACTTAGTCTTCCGATACTAATTTGAGTTTCAACTCAAACACCTTTGCTTCTGAATCTTGCTTGTCGCGTGAATTCTGACTGAGTATAAAGGTTTCCCTGATTTCATTCTATTTAGGTTTACACGAAAATGTTACAAATAAGTCGTGTTTGCCAGATTTCTTGACCATGGACATCGCATATTGGTATCTTTGAGTAATATTTCTTGGACTCTCGATGAAGTTTGAAGGCAATATCAACTTTCTTTTAGTTAAGTTTTTAATTTCCAAACTGTGATTGTCCACAAGGTGGGAAAGGACATCATAGTCTTCAACTCTCATTTTTTAAAAAAATTTTTTCGAAACCAATTTAGTAAGTTTGCCCCTGACTTGCAATAGACATCCACAATGGATCGGAGAGTCAGATTTTTGCGTTGAGTAACTGGTTAAAGTTTCCATCTCCAGTAGAAAAAATTGGTATGAATACCACTGAAGATTGGACACATTTACTTGATCAACAGCTGTCTTCAGATCTGTCGTCAACCTTGAATCCACATATGTAAAAAGCTAAGGGCTGCACATTAGGTCACATATTCTATTCATAATTTGTATTTTTTTTTAAATTGCAATTATTAATGTACAGTTTGGAAAACTTTTGTGATTCACGTTTATTTGGGAGTAATGAAGGTGTGACGTGATACATTCACTCATTCATTCTGTAACAAAAATGACATGGCTACTTATTTGTCACTTTTTGCTCCCAATAAGGCAAAGAACATTGTACTGTTGTAGGATCTAATTTTGCCCCATGAAAATTTTGGAATTAGGACCAGATTCAATCATGCAATTTTTAATAAAGGGATGCATTCGTATTTATTCTAATGCAATAGTCACTGTGTGGCATCAATTTGACTTTAATTCATTTTTTCAATGACTGATATTCAAAATGATTGTGTAGCGTCCATTGAGTCAAAGCAACATGCTTCAACTTAGTATTCATAGAAGTTTTCTGGAAGCAAAGTGATGTTGTGTGATCGAGCATATCTACTCAGTAGACCACTTTGATGATGGCCTGTGGTGCTCTTGACTTACAGCATGAGCCCCAAATTCTGCTTAAATCTCTCTTGGTTGTGTTGATTGTGTGGAATGTTCTCTGTGGTTCTCTTGACTTACAGAATGAGCCCCACATTCTGCTTAAAGCTCTCTTGGTTGTGTTGATTGTGTGCAATGTTGTCTCTGTGGTGCTCTTGACTTACAGCATGAGCCCCACATTCTGCTTAAAGCTCTCTTGGTTGTGTTGATTGTGTGCAATGTTGTCTCTGTGGTGCTCTTGACTTACAGCATGAGCCCCACATTCTGCTTAAAGCTCTCTTGGTTGTGTTGATTGTGTGCAATGTTGTCTCTGTGGTGCTCTTGACTTACAGCATGAGCCCCACATTCTGCTTAAAGCTCTCTTGGTTGTGTTGATTGTGTGGAATGTTCTCTGTGGTGCTCTTGACTTACAGCATGAGCCCCACATTCTGCTTAAAGCTGCTCTACTGACATGGCCGATCTACCACGTATTTGAGCTTCAGCGTAACGTGCTTTTCTTTCTTTCTTTCATTTGTTTTTGGCAACAATTTTTTCAGCATTTGCTTGTTGCTTGTGGTACTTCTACGGTAGATTCGCCTATGTGCTCAATATCCTTGGCGCTATTTTACACTTTAAGTCTTAATTATGTGCCCGATATCAGGGTCAAGCTTGAAACGCAAGCTGAACGGAGGCTGAGGTGCGCCGTGCATCACCTACACACAGAAAGTGAAATCAGAGATCTGCCTCTATACTTGAGGTTGCCTCTCACCCTGACTCTCCGTCGCTCTCCCCCCTTCCTACTCTCTACTATCTCCTCAATATCTCTCCGTCGCCCTTCCCCCTTCCTACACTCTACCTCAATATCTTTCCATTGCTCGTCCCCTCGCCCCCCCCCTTCCTTGCTACTCCTTATACCATAAGGATTACATCTGAATGTAACAAATAAGTCAGGTTTGACCTATTTCTGACCATAACCATAGCATCTTGGTAATTTTGAGCATCATTTCTTTGACCCCCTATAAAGCATGAAGACAATATAATTTTCTTTTTAAAGTGGATAACAGTTGTGTTGTACCAAACAACCACCATCTGTTTCTGAAATACTTTTTAACACTTTCTTTTTTATCAATAACATTTCTTTTTTAAATTGACGTTAGGTTTAAAAAATGTTACGATTTGCTTTTTACATATGCAGCTCTATTGCTCAGTGTTAACCTAAAGGGGTTACACACTCTCGTCACAATTAAAATGCAATCATCGACAACACAAGTTGAATACTGCACAAGGCCCATGATTCACAGCGTGGCTCTCCGCGACTCCCTCATTCAACGCTCTCCCTGCATGACAACTGCTAATACCATAAAAACGGATACGTAAAACGGAGTCCCTAACAAAAACTACATAGCAACGGCTGTACATTTAACCTCTACACCAAATGCGCTCACTAGCAAATGTCTACACGGTGATTGGCTTTGTTTTATAGATGTTGTACTTTAATCTCAGAACGGTTGGCACACATAAAATGATGACTGTTAATATCACTAGCTTTGGTATCACATTTATGTGTAGGTTGGTTTTGGGTCCTTAGTTAAGTGTTGCCTCTTCTAACGAGCCAAACCTTATGACACGTACAATTTGTAAAACCTGTAAATGATATGTAGCGGGAAAAAAAAAGGTTATTTGATCGTTTCGATAAATATCATGCATTTCTGTATCACCCCAAGCCGAGATACTACAGAGGCATTTTGCTACAGCTTTGGGGTCGTTCGAAAATTACGTCACGCCAAAAATGACATTTTCAGACCCCCCTCCCTCCTGTCACAAAGTGTCACAAATTCCCCCCCCCCCACACCCACTCTTAGTGTCTAATTCGAAACATACATAACATTTTCATAACTAAACTAAGATTTTATTTTATTCTTTAACATGTTCCCAATATGAATTAAGATGTAATATTATTAGAAAACTATGACGTAGCACGCCAAACAACAAAGTCCTCGCCGAGCCGAATGTAAGATGGCCACAACAGTTTTTGCGTCATTTTTCAATATATGCTGCAGAAGTTGTGAGCGACTGAGTTTCACGGCATTTCCAATACCTAAGTAAAGTTCGACCTCAAATTAATGGTTTTTTAAAAAATTGATTCAATAAAGATTTCTCAAAATTTGAAAATTTTAGATTTAAAAAAAAAAAGTGTGAAGTCACACACTTTTTAACCACCCCCCCCCCCCTTTTTCCCCGTCACAAAGTATCCCAAATTCTCTACTCCCCTTCCCCTTGTCACAAAGTGACACAGATTCTCGACCCCACTTCTCCCTGTCACAAAGTGTCACGAATTCTTAAATTAATTGTTTTTTAAAAAATTGATTCAATAAAGATTTCTCAAAATTTGAAAATTTTAGATTTAAAAAAAAAAAGTGTGAAGTCACACACTTTTTAACCACCCCCCCCCCCTTTTTCCCCGTCACAAAGTATCCCAAATTCTCTACTCCCCTTCCCCTTGTCACAAAGTGACACAGATTCTCGACCCCACTTCTCCCTGTCACAAAGTGTCACGAATTCTGGACCCCACTTCTCCCTGTCACAAAGTGTCACAAATTCTCGACCCCAACCCCCCCCCACCCGACACAAAGTGTCACAAATTCTCGACCCCCCTCCCCCCTGTCAAAAAGTGTCACAAATTCTCGAACTTGATATGAATATGTCACCAAATACCAAACCAGGAGTTCATCCTTCAATGCTTACGTTTTGATTAAGTGCGCATGCATTAACAAAATTAATCTAAGTATCACAAGCTTGAGTCGGCGTGAGCTGAATCTTACTGTTGCCTTCGCTCGTAAGCTTTTGGCCAGATAGGCTAGTCTCATTTTTGGTGGATGTTTTAGCCGCAGAAATTGTTTTGTTAACGCCAACGAGAATTCGATTCCAGTAAAAATTCAGTCTTTCACCGATAGTTCATGACCCCATCAAGCATGAGACGTTTGACCCCCCCCCCCCCCACCCCCCACAAAAAAAAAACAAAAAAAAAAAAAATTAAAAAATAAAAACCACACACATTAAAACAACAACAAAGAAACCGGTTTTCAAATGATAAATTAATTGTATGACCTAATAGGCAATTACCATACAAGCCTTGACCTAGTTCATAGGTACACCCTAGATACACTAAGCTTGTCGCGCGTTACTGTCTAAAACCATTGATTTAAAAAAAAAATAAAAATAGCAATCGATCCAACTGTCATAACAATGAAACGATCTGTAGATATTGTCATTAGACAGACTAGTGGAAAGTATCGTTAGCCAGACTAGTAGTTATTATCATTAGACAGACTAGTAGTTATTATTATTATGAGCCATACTAGTAGATATTATCATTAGACAAACCAGTAGTAATTATCATTAGCCAGACTAGTAGATATTATCATTAGCCAGACTAGTAGGTAATGTTCCCTGTAAGCTGCGCGGCTGCGCAACCGCGCAGCTAACTCGCAGACGCCGCGCACCAGTTTGGAGTATCCGCGAAGCAAATTTCCAAGTCTGTTTGTGTTTGTGGGCTGTAAAAGTTTGCACACAAAAGAAATTTTGATGCTGTAAAACTTTGCACACAACTGTATAATGTTGCACACGAACCAGCAAACCTTAGAGGTAACATTGCTAGTAGGTGTCATTAGATAGACTAGAAGATATTATCATTAGCAAGACTAGTAGATGTCATTAGACAAACTAGCAGACATTATTATTAGCCAGACTAGTAGATATTATCATTAGCCAGAATAGTAGATATTATCATTAGCCAGACTAGTAGATAGTATCATTAGCCAGACTAGTAGATAGTATCATTAGCAAGAGTAGTAGATATTATAATTAGCCAGACTAGTAATTGTCATCAGATAAACTAGGAGATATTATCATTAGCCAGACAAGTAGGTGTCATTAGACAAACTAGCAGATATTATTATTAGCCAGACTAGTAGATATTATCATTAGCCACAATAGTAGATATTATCATTAGCCAGACTAGTAGATAGTATCATTAGCCAGACTAGTAGATATTATAATTAGCCAGACTAGTAATTGTCGTCAGACAAACTAGCAGATATTATCATTAGCCAGACTAGTAGGTGTCATAAGACAAACTAGCAGATATTATCACTAGCCAGACTAGTAGGTGTCATAAGACAAACTAGCAGATATTATAATTAGCCAGACTAGTAATTGTCATAAGACAAACTAGTAGATAATATCATTAGCCAGAATAAATTGTTCGATCACCGCCTGACGCCATCCAATCACATTAAATGCTATTCAATGGATCCACGTTCATTACATCAAAACGACAAATGGTATTTTCTACTGCTTCCCTTTGTTCCCAGTCTTTACTGTGAGCCTGACTTTTATTCAATGTCGATATTTTCCTAGTGGCGGCCATCTTTGTTTCCCAACGCGTATTTGATGTTTTGAGATAACGTTGAAGATCACGACCAAGGAATCTTTGAAACTCGCCTCGATCGTGTCGTGTGTCGGTGAAGGACAAAACATTATTTCCACAAACACTACGTCTCTGCCTTTCTTTTTTCTGCACACCTGGTGTGTTGGGACCAATACCACATTCCTCAGACACAACTACTTACAAATGTCAAGCTTGTTATGTAATAATAATAATAATAATAATAATAATAATAATAATAATAATAATAATAACGTTTATTTGAAAATCATGCTTCATCCCTAAAGGCTCGAAGCGATGTACAAAGTGAACCATATTAAAAGAGGAATGAAACAATCTATATTTTACCACATTGAAATACAAAACGCAACATTACAGTCCTTTGATCCACCTCAACCTCCACATCCAACCCATCCCCTCAGTAGCCCCCCAGACCCTCGCCCCCCCCCACTTCTCCTCCCCCCCAACCCCCCCCCCCCCCCCCCCCCCACAGTAGCCCCCCCGCCCCTCGCCCCCCCCCCCTTCTCCATGATGGCGCCATTTGCCTTGTCATCCCGCCACTTCTCAAAAGGCGCATCGCCAACGACGATGGGCGGCAAAAAAAAAAAGAAAAAAGAAAGAAAATGAAATCAATTGAAAAGTGTGTTTGTCAGCTGTCAAATTCATTTATTAAATCAGACAGATGGTCGCTGACGAGGCCATTCACCGTGTACCCTAAGCCGCATGAGCTGGGAATTGGCAGGATCCATTCAACGGTAAACACAGTTGGCATGTTCCCACAGCGATTCTCAAACGATTCCGTAGCAAACTGCACCACGGAGCCATTCACTAATTAAAATCCCATTTTCTCAGACACATTTGTTGTCCGCGGAATCTGTTGGTTTTTTTTTTGTTTTGTTGGTGTGGTTTTGACATTTTACTTCAAAACTTAATCATTTAATTTTAGAACAATGAGATGGGATTTTTTCAATGACAAGCAAAATGAAACAAAAAAACGAGCACCTAAAGTTGTATCTGAACGCATGACAACATTGTTGAACTGTTACCTTTTTTTTCTTCCCAAAACAATTAACCATAATTTAATTAATTATTCATTCAGTTTATTTGTTTGTTTTTTTTGTTGAAAGTTGTGATCTATTTTAATATTTCTTAGCTGTGATAAACGGTAAGAATGGAAGGGTACGCTAAGATATCATAGCATCGGCTGTGCAACAACAATTCTGAAATTCTAAGTAAGATCCATCGTTTCTCGATGGCCTAGAGCCTCGGCTGTTACAAAAGAAAGGTTGTGTGTTTAAGCCCACATATTTTGCTACATATATTTTGGGTATCATATTCAAAGGCTTAGAGCTTCATCAGAGGACCTTGAGTGCTGCAGGCCCATATTTAGTTCTGCAGATCCACATATACTGCTGCAGATCCATATATTATTGTAGTGCTACAGATGAACATACAGGACTGCAACTCCATATATGGACAGCAAAGTATATTTTTGCCTGAGAGTGTACACCATTCAATTTCTTTCTTCCTCAAATTACCTATTCCGATAGTTTCGTAGATTTCTAGTTTTATTTACTTGGGTCCTCTTTTGTCAGAGAGATAACCTCAAGAACGACCATGAAAACATCACTCAGTACACCAAGAGGTCTATCATTAATTTAAATGGTGTTGTTTTTTTTAAACAAATGATCCGTGCTGTTAAACAGTTTTATTTTTTAACTCGTGTTATGTAACCCCGCCAAAGAAATATGACAGTGATTTGGAAAATATATCACTGCTCACACACAACGTCCCCTCTGCTACTGTTACATGCGTCAATATGAACCATTCGGGTCAAGGAAGAACAACCACGGAACGTGTGCATGTTTAGGAGAAGTTCAAAGAGGATCTAAACTTTAAAAATGGTCCTTTTATGATGCACGTGCAGTGTTTCTTTCAGAAATTTTCCTGGGGGGGGGGGGGGCCCTTGGGTTTTGGGNATTTTTGGACATATTTTGCTCCGTGGGGCACTTTGCGTTCTCCGGGCGGGTACTGCCCCCCCCCCCCCGGAGATCTAGCTGAAAGAAAACCTGTGTATGTGTGATCGTGTAAGAAGTTGTAAACACTGCGATATAACTAAAGCATCCTTACTGGCGCAAAGGTGGAGTATTTTAAAGACGAGGAGGTGATCGATGGCGATGTTGGCGTTTGTTTACGACTAAAATAACGTCACGTTGAAGCTGTTTGATCTGTCCCGACCAGCGATTGATTTTATCGGTTAATTAGTGCTATCAAAGTTTCGGCTGACAAACAATGACAAGCAATAACAGGCTGCCTTGAAGATATGCGGGGTGGGGGGATTTCTGCTCGTTATGAAGAAGAGCAACCAACATGAACCAACCGAGCAGTTCAGCTCATTTTTAACCGAAATTGTTTTAAATAATTCGACGTGACCTACTTATGTTGTTAAAAAATCAAATGTTTGCGAGATCGCACATTTTATTGCTTAATACATTAAAAAATTAACTTTGGTTTCAATTTTCCTTTTAATTTTGCTCTTTCCCAGAATGAGTTTGTTTCGAAAAAAAAAACAAATAAAGAAAATGTAAAAACGTTCAAATAATTCAATAAATTAACAGGAAGAAATTGTCCTTGTGATTATTTCATTTTATTAAATAAACACTGGTCAATCAAATCATTCTTTTCATAACATTTCTTGTCTAATACCAGAATTGGAACACATTTATTTGTTAAACTCGTAATGGTCATTTGAAATAGTCTGACTTTAAAACATCAATAAAAATCTTCAGGAAGTGTTTGAAATGAATCTCTCAGAGCTTTTCATCATTACTTTTGTAGGGGTAAAATTTAAATGCTTTTCATATCTTATATCAAGCTGAAGTTGGCATCAGGCTCACTATAGGCTCACAAAGGGTAACAACATCTTTAATTTCATTTGGCCACTATTTTTTTAGAAAATATTTGGAAAACGAAATGTAAATAGTTAAATCAGAGTAACAGAATTTGTATCTGACGGGGCAATTGAAAATGGCATCTAATGCAGGGAAATAGTTTTAGAATTGAAAGGATTGTTCAATCAAGAATTTCAAACATCTAAAACAAAAACATTTTAAAAAAAAATTATTTTAAAAATTGTCTAATGAGAAACAAAAAATCAACAAAAGAAAGAGTATGAACAAAGAGCTTCACCTTCCTTGAAGACCCTGGGTCAGAACATTTCGTAACCTCGTAAGGTGAGAGTTCGTGCTGGCGCTGCTTCCTTCCCCGCTATTGTCACTGCTTATCTTGTCCCCGTCTTCATTCACCTGATTGTCTGTGGCCAGCGTGTCCATGTATGGGTCTGAAATAAATGGCTTCCCCTCTCCGTCTTCATCTTCGCTGACCGAATCATCGCCTTGGTTCAACAGCAGGTACGGCAAACTCTGGGCCTCCTGAAGCGTACTATCTTTGTTTTTGCTAAGGTTAGCCAAGCCCTTAATCAGGTCAGCATCGCGTCTCTGACCTAGATTTGAAATCAGGCTTGCTAGATCTTTTCCTTCCCACAGGTTTGACCCTAGATTTCCGCCACCGTTTTGTGCCGAGGGCGCCTCTGCTTTGCCCGTGTACTGCAGTCCGTCAATGCTGTTAGCTTTTTCATTAGGGTTTAAATATCCTCCTTGCAAGATGCTCGCCAAGCCGGTGATCTCGCTGAAGCGCCTGTTGGTGTTAAAATTTGGGCTGTAGAGATGCGGTGCTGCCTTAGTTGCGGAACGCTTGCGGCCGAAATGCCTAGCGTGGCAGTTGCAGAGGACGCCACCCTTACCCTGGACACACCGCTGGTAGCAATATTGCTCAACGTTGAAAGTCGAGCAGGTGTTGCAGATGATCATGAGGACCAGAAGGAAGATCACGTACATTGACCTGCCGGAAGTCAACATGTTAGCGAATGAGGGCAGCGAGGCTTCGAGGTTGAGAAGAAAAATCTTTTAGTGCCCGTATACCTGATCAGCGGTCCTGTTGGACTTTCTTATCTTTCTAAATAATCACCTCAAAGAATTCAAGCGTGAAATATACTAACAATCTAAGCTGTTCGCTTAGTATACCTTGTTCACGGATTCTTGACCAACTCTAACGATGACAAGGGGGGGGGGGAAAGGGGTGATAGTTTGTTGTTCGAATCGGTGGATTTTAATTTTCCTTTCCTCAGGTCAACACCTCGTGTAAACACGCCAACACTGCGGCCTTGTTCTTGTGTGCTTGGGAGGGGAGGAGGAGGATGGCGGGCGGGAAATCGTTACGTATGACTGGGATCAGCTGTCTTCTGCTGTAATTGTTCAGGCAAACGTCTGTATTTACGTTCGATGGATCCGTTTGTTTCCACGGGTCTGTTCTTTCGTTATGAGCCGCGCTACGTCTAACTTTGCCAACGAGTTGCGAGTATTTTCAAGGTCGTCACTTTAAAAAAACAACAACAAACGGTGTTTTCGTATACAAAATTGATGATTCTACTTGACCTTCTCTCTGCCAACCCAGGATGAGTTTCTAAGTCCAATAGAAGAAAATGTCAAAAACTAATTATAAGTTTGTTGAAAATCTCTAGGTGTTTGCTTGACACAGTTGATTTTTTAAATTTTTTAAAATTTTTTAACAGTGGTCCCAATTGAATGATGCGCTAATAGTATTCTACGTGTTGGTATATCCTCAGCTATGCCAAAAGCCCAAATATATTTATTAATATTATTTTAATTTTTGTTCAATGGCATGTCGTTGTTGCCTCTCCTTGTCAGCTAAGTACCAAACGATTGTTCGTCAATGCCGCGTGATGTTTGGTCGCATCACAAACTGATCATTAAAACTTGGAGCTGTCTTTAAAGGATTATCGATCTGATTTGCAGTTTTGGTAGAGGGATTGCCGTTCAAATTTGTGATGGTGGTAAAACTATATGGTTAGTTTCTGCCAAGCTGTGGAAGAGTATGAATATGTTAGGTTAATGTGAACGTTTTATGAGTATATTTAAGTCAAATGTAAAGGTTGACGTGAAATCAAATGTAAAATTTGACATGAAATCAAATGTAAAGTTTGACGTGAAATCAAGTGTAAAATTTGACCTGGAATCAAATGTACAGATTGACTTGAATTCGAATCGAAACATCATCAATAAATTGACCACAAAAATACGGCATTGGTGAATTCTAACAGGGGTTCCCGATCTGTTCAAACTGTAATGTACCGACTTATTCTCACCCTCTCCAACTGATAAACAATGCTCGATGCTGCTGGGTTCTGTCCATGGCTAGACAGGGGTAGACAGTACTTGGGTGGGTGAGGACAAGATTTTTACCAAATGTTGTTTTTAAATGCATAATTTTCTGTAATTGGTATTTTTATGTGACGCGCAGGGAGCTTTTCCCTAGGCTGGGTCACCTCGCTGTAACAAAGCACCTTAATAATAAAAATAATAAACTAATCATTGCTTGAATCAGAAAAAAAAATAAACGCATCGTGAGTTCAGAGCAATCGCTTAATCTATTTCTATTTAATCTATTTCTATTTAATCTATTTCTATTTAATATATTTCTATTTAATCTATTTCTATTTAATCTATTTCTATTTAATATATTTTTATTTAATCTATTTCTATTTAATCTATTTCTATTTAATCTATTTCTATTTAATCTATTTCTATTTAATCTATTTCTATTTAATCTATTTCTATTTAAAATATTTCTATTTAATCTATTTCTATTTAATGTATTTCTATGTAATCTATTTCTATTTAAAATATTTCTATTATAATTGTTTTCAGTTTAATCCATTTCCGTTTTAATCTATTTCTATTCAATGTGTTTCTATTTAATCATTTTTTTTTCCAAAATATATTTCTATTAAATCTATTCCGCTTTGGAAGATTCTTAGTTCAGATAACAGCCCAACAAGAACCATCGTCACATTTGACTCCTTCGTTGAAAATAGACCCACGTTGTCCGAAATAGCGGTAGGCCTACGTGCGGATATTCTCGTGTGTTAATCAAAATTTTTGAATAGAATCTCATTAATTACCCCTTTTCCAAATTTAAATAACCTGTAGCAACTTGAAGCGCTCTCAAACTTTCTTTGTTCTTTCACAGAATATTTCATTTCACCGAAGAGGAAAATCGTTCGATCAAAATGGAAGAACAGAAATAACTGAAATGGGCGAATGAAAATTTTGAGTTGCAATATACTACTTGGCGTCGCATTGTCTGCCATGCGCACTTAGTAATGCTCTCTTCATGTTTAAGGCGGATTCTTTGATGGCACCATGGGAGGGACTCCATAATTTTAAACGGGTGAAAAAATGTGAGAGCGCATTTAATTTCCCATGTCTAAATTTAATTTCGTTACCTTCTTTGCTTGGGTTATTTGATCATAGAGTGTGTTGTAGTGTTGTCTACTTTAGTTACGTTTAGTATAGTGTAGTGTACTGTAATGTAGTACAAATTATGTACAAAGTACCGTAGGGGTTTGTAGTTAAGTGAAGTGTAACGTTGGGGAGTGTAGCTTAGGGCAGTCTATTGCAACGTAATTTAGTGTAGCTTTTCAACGTAGCGTAAAGTTGTGTAGGTTATCGTAGGGTGAGGCGTCGCAATGAAGTGCAGTAAAGTGTAGCGTAGGGTTGTGTAGGTTATCGTAGGGTGAGGCGTCGCAATGAAGTGCTGTAAAGTGTAGCGTAGGGTTGTGTAGGTTATCGTAGGGTGAGGCGTCGCAATGAAGTGCTGTAAAGTGTAGCGTAGGGTTGTGTAGGTTATCGTAGGGTGGTGCATCGCAATGAAGTGTTGTAAAGTGCAGCGTAGGGTTGTGTAGGTTATCGTAGGGTGGTGCATCGCAATGAAGAGCTGTAAAGTGTAGCGTAGGGTTGTGTAGTTTATCGTAAGGTGAGGCGTCGCAATGAAGTGTTGTAAAGTGTAGCGTAGGGTTGTGTAGGTTATCGTAGGGTGAGGCATCGCAATGAAGTGCTGTAAAGTGTAGCGTAGGGTTGTGTAGGTTATCGTAGGGTGAGGCATCGCAATGAAGTGCTGTAAAGTGTAGCGTAGGGTTGTGTAGGTCATCGTAGGGTGGTGCATCGCAATGAAGTGCTGTAAAGTGTAGCGTAGGGTTGTGTAGGTTATCGTAGGGTGGTGCATCGCAATGAAGTGCTGTAACGTGTAGCGTAGGGTTGTGTAGCGTAGGGTAGTTTAGTGTAGTGCAGTGTTATGAAGCCTTGTGTACAGCAGTGTAGCACAGGGCTGGTGTAGTGTTAAGTAGATAAGAGTGATGTCGTGTAGTGTAGTGTTGTGTATTATAGAGTAGTGTCATGTAGTCTAGTGTTGTGTAACTTAGAATAGTTTAAGGTAGTGCAGGGTTGTGTTGCTTAGTGTAGAGGGTGTAGTGAGCAAGATGGATGATAGTGTAACGCCTCTGCTATTGTTTTATTTTTGGGTAACTTTTCAGATAGGGGAAAGGGGGGGGGGGGGGAATTATTATTGTTGGAAAGGTAAGAGTATGATGGGTTTAAAGGAAGATAATTTGATGGAGAGTAAAGGAAAGGTATTACCGGATGAAAAGGGATATATGACGTTGTGAAAAGAGGTGAGTATGTCAATGTGGAAAGTCAAGTATCATGTGTGAAAGAAAGTGATATTCCAATGTAGGAATCCAAATAAATAGAAAAAAAAAAAATTCCATTCGTTCTAACACATTAGATTTTAAGATCGTATATTTTAGATGTAAAGATCCCATATATTTGATGTAAAGAGCTTAAACGTTAGATTTTATAGCCCATGTTTGAAATGATTAAACCCATATTTAAGCTGTTAAGATTCCAGATTGAATAGACCTGTCTTTACAATCTTTTGTGTGCAAACTCTATTTGCTGCATGTTTCATGAAATTTTAAAAGCATAATACGTAATACTTATTTTCGCTTTTTTTAAAATTTAATTTATATTGTCAAATTTTATTTCACAGTCCTGCCAACGTATCCCATACGTGGTTAACCGAATCCAAAGATAAAATGTTTCATGTTCTCACCTGGTTCCTTAGTCCTGTCTAGAATCCTGTTGTTCTTTTCTTGATCTTATCAAAATGTTAGTTCCCTGATGACGAGGCTGGCGTCAATATTTCTGCAAGGAATTAGAACGCAATGGAAATAATGTCTTAATCATGAAATTACAAAAAGAATTCAGTTCAAAATTAAACAACCTAAGTTTTCGTATAAATCCTTCATAATAAGTAATATCGAGCGATTTCAGATACTACTTAACAGCTAAGTGCTATTTCTTATTTTTATACCGTTTTTTTTCTGTTGTTTTGTTCGCTGACGAAGGCTTTCTGCCGACACGTTCGCTGTTGTGTTGCATTTATTTTTTCAGGTTTAACCCTACTCTGTTTTACTCATTTTATTTTGTACTAACCTGATTGCAGTCTCTCCCCTTATTACCTCTACACACGGCATATGAATTTAACAAAAAAAAAATGTCGTACAACCAAAAAAATAATTTAAAGACAAAAAAAAAAAAAAAAAAAAAAAAAAAAAAATAAAAAACAAAAAAAAAATTAAAAAAAAAAAAAAAAAAAAAAAAAAAAAAACTAGTTTCATATAATTAAATCAAAATTGCACATTGGTACCACCCCCACACACGCGACCATCCCCACCGTTCCCACACACCCCCTCCGTCCCCACACACCCACCATCCCACACACTCCTCGTCCTACGTGTTTATTCCCCCCTCCCCTTTCTGTGTATAAATACATATACTTATAATCTTCTGAAATTAAATTATTTAACTTAAAATAGAAACAACCATTCAGGATTATGATTATCTCAAGCACCACGCATTACACACTTGAAACAAAAAGCAAAATAAAAATGGGTTTGGAAGGACTCAATGGGGTTACTTACTCCAAGCAGAAAATCGATGAGTAAAATTAAAATAGCAGAGGAAACGCTGAGCGACCCACTGAGAATGTCCCACTTTCTATTGTACCCAGCAATTATACGCTTTTTTTCATCATAATGATTGTAAGGATAAGTTGATTAGATCCTTACTTCTCGTGTATGGTTACACATTAATTGATAACCTGTAACTGTCAATCATGACGCCTCCATCATTTAATACAATTTTTAAATTGTAATAGGATAAGCGAACGTAAGTTCCATACTAACTAAAAAATATTATTGAATTCCTTTGGTTTTTTTTAACTACCGATGCGTGACTCTTTTGAAACGGTGATACATTACAGACAACAGCATGTGTTTCAGTCATGTAGGTAGAGATTATAAGAGTTTGACGTCACTTGACAGTCTGAAAGTAGTAGAATTCAAACCCGGAGTTGAAGTCCCGTAAGGCGCAAACAATGACAATTCCTGTAACCGAACCCATCCCTGGTCGTCTTGACGTAGAGTCTTGCCACTGGATATGGTTGGCCCGGACGAGAGAGTGAGGTAGACGCCGCGCAACTCTTCTTCACTTTAAACAAAGTCACCCGCGCAAGTCATCAGTCACCAGACGACTCGATGGTCCTCGTCGATCCTCGATGGACGAACAAATACAAGTGTTGATAGAGATTAAATGAGATTTGCATCACTTGACAGTCTTCCAGTCATGTTGGTAGAGATTATAATGAGCTTTGCGTCACTTGACAGTCTTCCAGTCATGTTGGTAGAGATTATAATGAGATTTGCGTCACTTGACAGTCTTCCAGTCATGTTGGTAGAGATTATAATGAGCTTTGCGTCACGTCACGGTCTTCGAATCATGTTGGTAGAGACTATATGAGCTCTACGTCACTTGACAGTCTTAAGGTCATGTTGTTAGAGATTTCATGAGCTCGAAGTCACTTGACCGAATTAAGGTCATGTTGTTAGAGATTTCATGAGCTCGAAGTCACTTGACTGTTGTACGGCCATGTTGTTAGAGATTATATGAGCTGGACGCCACTTGAAAATACTTATCACCATTCCTTAAATAATAACAAACCGAATGTCGAGTCAATTCGACTTACATTTTAATCACTGACCACTCCGCTTGCACCTGGTTGCCAACTACTTTTTCTTTTTTCAATAAATTTGTGTTCTAAAATCATGTCTGTTGTTTCTAAACTCGACTCCAGTTAAGCGTATGGCTTATTATAACAGACCGAATACTCTCCCCCCCCCTCTCTCTCTCTCTCTCTCTCTCTCTCTCTCTCTCTCTCTCTCTCTCTCTCTCTCTCTCTCTCTCTCTGTCTCTCTCTCAATATATATATATATATATATATACACATCTATATGTATATATATCTATATAAAGATATATTTTTTTTTTCTGAATAACTTATCTCATTTCAGTTAAAGGTATAATCATCCAATCCATGTTTTAATGGCCAAACTGGGACAATTACCAAGGATATGAAAGCGGAACCATTACACCCCGAAATTAATGTTCTTTCTTACATTGTCGTAGTCCTTCGAACTTGCTTAGTTTAAAGTTAAGGTTTCAAAAGTTCACAGACAACAAAATGCGCAAAAAGTATGTGTTGTCTTGTCTCTAGGACGTGAGTTGATTGTGTGCCTAAGAGAAGTATTCTAACGCTCTCAAAGTTTCGGACACATTTCAGCCGTCAAATCTAAGCATTCATTAGTAAGACGCCCCCCCCCCCCCCAAACCCTGCCCCCAATGCCCTCTAGGACGTGAGTTGATTGTGTGCCTAAGAGAAGTATTCTAACGCCCTCAAAGTTTCGGACACATTTCAGCCGTCAAATCTAAGCATTCATTAGTAAGACGCCCCCCCCCCCCCAAACCCTGTCACCAATGTCCCTTCAAATTTAAACATAAAAAAGTTGAAATTAAATAATAGTTTAAAATACGGGGGAATTTTTCCACAAAATGAACTGTTTTTACCCAATTTTAAATACTTATTGATTTGATACGTCATCTTCACTGAATATTTTTATTTCACGTCATTGAAAATACTTCACCAAAATTGCTTTTTTTAATAATAAATTCCATCAGATTCTGTTATACACACCATGGTCATGTATTAAATTCCCAGTTGATAAGTGGACCAAAACTAGTTACTGAAGGGAATAAACCGATCTCTTAATTTAGCCGGGACCGTTTTTTATAATTTACCTATGACCGCTTGTTATAAATTACCTATGACCGTTTGTTATAAATTACCTATGACCGTTTGTTATAAATTACCTATGACCGTTTGTTATAAATTTTCTAAAATTTTAGTTAACATCGGTTGTAGTTTTTTTAAATCGAGCCGAGTACATAAATGAATTTTTCAAACTATTTCAACATGTATTTAAAAAAAAAATTGATTTAACGATAAGAATAAATGGCAGAATAGATCAATGAATTGAACTTCCCATCGACTTCTTCTTCTTCTTTTATACTTTGAAGGCCCACGATCAATGAATTGAAGTTCCCATCGACTTCTTCTTTTATACTTTGAGTGCCCACGATCAATGAATTGAACTTCCCATCGACTTCTTCTTCTATACTTTGAGTGCCCACGATCAAAGATTTGCACTTCCCATCGACTCCTTATTAGTCTTCTTTACTTTGAGGGCCCGCGATCAATGAATTGAACTTCCCATTGACTTCTTCTTCTTCTATACTTTTAGGGCCCACGACCAATAAATTGATCATTCGGGCTACTATGTTTCAGAGGGGTTCGGGATGGTACTTTGCATGGTTTTCAAGGGGATACTTCACTGGTTGCAAAGGCTACTCAGCAGTACTAACTGGGGGTAGTAGACAGGTGGCAATAGACACAAATGTGTCGAGTGTAGTCGCCTCAACTTTTGCTTTTAGAAGCTTGTTTCAGTCCCTTATTGTCTTTGGCAGGAATGAGGAGCTCCCGTATCGAGTTCTTGTTTTTATTAGCCAGAACTGCCTGTCGTGGCCTCGTCACCATCTAAGGGAGCAAAAGGGGCGGGGGGGGGGGGGGGGGGGGGGGGGGGGGGAGATGGGGGAGTTTCCGTTTGCTGCTGGCGCAGTGGACCGGCCGATTTTGCTCAAGTTGCTTGACAAACCATGGTTTTAAGTAAGCACTCACGATACACGATTTCGAAATTAGTCCTGAATTCGGGTAATTTTATTATATTTAAAATTGATTTCTAGTTTATAAAATTAATATTTGTTAAGGGGCTGATCCATTTCTGGCCAAGCCAATTTGTTTTTCCCTGGTTTACCTTGATTCGTTTTACGTAAAGAAACAAATCTCACTATCAGTGTTTTTTTGTTTTTTTAAGAATCCCATTTAGAGATTTACTCGCGGTTCAGCGCACTTTGGGAAAATGGTATTTTTTGCGCTATTGAACTGAGCGTTACGCCTTACAATCATACATATATACATACAGGCCTAGAGAATATTTATTTGTGATTAAATATCTTTTTTTTTTTTTTTTGTTTTTTTTTTTAAGTTTTATTTTTTATGTTTTTACAGTTATTCAAATTAGTTGGATTTTTTTTTAGATTTATTATAATGTAGTGATGCATGAAACGTCATATGACTGAGGGAAGCTCAGATCTTGTATGGCTGCTGGACACTTTTGAAAGTTATGTGAGCGATAACACTGTTAAAAAGATTGCAGTTCTTGTTGACAACTCTTTATTAATTACTTTGTCGTTTTTTTTATAATAAAATAATATTTTTTGTCTGTGCCAAATGTATTAACCTGGCTATAATATCTGCTACAAAAGAAAAACTACAAAGGAAATCTACAAAGGAAAGCTACCAAGGAAGGCTGCAAAGGAAGCCTACAAAGGAAAGCTACTAAGGAAGGCCACAAAAGAAAGCTACACAAGAAAGCGACAAAAGAAAGCTACAATGGAAAGCTACAAAAGAAAGCTACAAAAGAAAGCTACAAAGGAAAGCTACAGAGGGGAAGTGTAGTACAAAGTTATTTTGATATACGACTTCCCTCTTCCCAAATATATTTAGCTACATTAACGAATCTAAAAAATATCAATTTTCTCACGTGGCTTTTTAAGCAGCGGTTCTCAACCTGTGGGTCGCAACCCCTTTGATTTTCGAACGATCCTCACACAGGGCTCGCCTAAGTCCATAGGAAAACACATACATATTTATGAAGTAGCAACGAAAATAATTTTTATGTTTGGGTGTCAGCACAATATGAAATGCTGTATTAAAGGGTCGCGGCATTAGGAGGCTGAGAACCCTTGCTTTGAATCAATGACAAAAAGTATCTAGCCATATATTTTGTCAGCAATCTAATTTTCTCGGAAATTAAAAAGACACCGAAAGAAAAACTCCCAGCTCGTAATCGCAGACGAGATGTTTTTTTTTGGTCAGGCTTATATGATGGAAGGGGTGTGTTCGAAACCGTTCTTAACTTTATGTATTATTGATTGGTGTTATTTTTCTAAATATTAAGCAAACAATATCAACGTTAATTTTATTTTTTTTTTAACATTTCATTTAAAAATGGAAAAAGCTTTAAAAAAACTCTTACTTTACTTGTAAATAGCAAATTGGTGAATGTTGGATTAAGTAACAATCGAAGTTGATTGAGGGAGCAGGTATCAAAATTGATGAGTAGCACACTATTATAAGCTGGTTGGAAGAGCAGGTATCTGAGTTGATGAGCGGTACATTATTCTAAGTAAGTGGCATGAGAGGACAAACAAATATGTATTTAAAACAAAGCAATCACTGATTAAAGCTTCCCTTAATAAAAACAGATTTGTTACTTGTGAAAAACTTTTGGTGTCTCAAGACTTTGGACTTACTTATGTTGTAACATTGTACCAAACATGTGGTGTCTGAAGATTCTGGATTTTACTTATGTTGTAACATTGTACCAAACATGTGGTGTCTGAAGATTCTGGAGTTACTTATGTTGTAACATTGTACCAAACATGGGTTGTCTGAAGACTCAGGAGTTACTTATGTTGTAACATTGTACCAAACATGTGGTGTCTGAAGACTCTGGACTTACTAATGTTGTAACATTGTACCAAACATGTGGTGTCTGAAGACTCTGGACTTACTAATGTTGTAACATTGTACCAAACATGTGGTGTCTGAAGATTCTGGAGTTACGTATGTTATAACATTGTACCAAACATGGGTTGTCTGAAGATTCTGGACTTACTTATGTTGTAACATTGTACCAAACATGTGGTGTCTGAAGATTCTAGAGTTACTTATTTTGTAAAATTGTACCAAACATGTGGTGTCTGAAGACTCTAGAGTTACTTATGTTGTAACATTGTACCAAACACGTGGTGTCTGAAGATTCTGGACTTACTTATGTTGTAACATTTTAGCAAACATGTTGTGTCTGAAGATTCTGGAGCTACTTATGTTGTAACTGTGTACCGTCGTACGGAACAATAGATTCAGCGACAGGGCCTCATTCCAAACTTCGACTCCGAGAGTTCCGTCTGCCAATCGGGCAAAGGGCTACTTTACATCCACTAACGAACGTGCTCAATTAGATTAGGCGGGCTTGGTTTTACTGCCAGATTTTTGTGGGTGTCGTTTCCAAAGACGATCGTCGGGGTATGGCATACCTTGTGGGCATTCGATCTGTGTGGCCTCCACGCCGGCATATATGGAGATTGGCTGTCATCTATGTGGTTCGTATGTCCCCAAGTTTATTTTGTACCATATGATTAAGCAGGCTACTTTTGTGTTGGAGTCGAAATTTTATTATAGTTTAATCAAATTGTTGGGACGCATTTCGTCGGCTACTAAATATGACAACTGAACAGTAAAGATAGTTTTATTCAAAGGTTTTGAATACAGAGCTCCCAAAACACTTTTCTCAAATGTAAATAAATTTATTGAAATTAATTTTATATACATGCTTTGAAAAAACTCATGGATTCGGTTTTAACGTCTAAACGACGTAGTATATTGTTTCGTAGGAATGACGAATTAGATGCTCCATTTTTATGTGGAGTATAAGTTCAACTCTACCCTCAACATTTTTTTCCAGTCTGCTCTTACATGGTCATTTTCGTATTGGTCCCCAGTCTGCTCTTACCTGGTCATATTCGTACTAAAATAGCTAACTTTGTCGTACAGGGTAAACGTTTGCCAAAAGACAAGGCTATTTTCTCAGTCTTGAGAACCTCTCTAGCTACCAGCCCCACTGATATACATTTTTATGAATTCATAACATCACAAATACACACACATAAAAAGAGAAAGAGGTAGAGAGAGAGAGAGCGCAAGGGAGAAAGAAAGAGAGAGAGAGAGAGAGAGAGCAAGATAAATAGAGTCAAATTGGAATTGAGGTAAGGCGCAAAGCTAATCTACCACTTAAGTTACGCGTACAAAGCATAAGTAGTGCTGGATCCATCAGAGTACTGTACATGCTGTCGTCTTGGAGATGTAAGCGTTGGCGTAAAGCTTCAATAATAGAGACAAGGACATGGCATCGAAGTAACACCGAAATAACACTGAAATAACACCGTGTAAACTGACATATTGCACAGAGCAACGACAACAATAAAAAGCATTTTGACCTAATTCCAAATAGAGAATTTGTAAACCAATGGCTCCTGTTTGACGTCATGGCGAGAATCTCTATCCGGAAAAAGACACCGACCCTCAATGCGCATGTTTCAGGAGCTCCATTTATCCGTGCGTAATTACTAGGATGCTAAAGCACTCGTTCTGCAGACCTGTTTATGAATGTTTGTCCAGATCTTATCTGAGAACAACAGATCCATTAGTACTGTCATGACGTCACTTCCCACCCTGCCGGTCGCCATTGATCCGTGGCACGGTGGCGTCTAATGAAATCCGTCATGACAGGTGTCGAGAAGTTAAACACTGGCTGCGGCAAGTGAACAGACATCAGACTGTTCACGGGTCAATACAAGTGCACCTCCCTCTACACATGGCCCAACACACACACACTCTTTTAATGAATCAATACACACTTATACACTGTCTTGTATCTAACAGTAACCTGCTTTGGCTTTTATTAACATTTATCCCTAATTATTATTGAAGAAGCCCATGTTCTCAAAATATCAGGTTAAATTCCATAATGTGTCTTCTGATTTATCACTCGTTAGACGTTATGGTTGATGCCGTTAGGCTAGACGTCCATGTGATTGTCGTTAAGGGAGACGTCCATGGGAATGTGGTTAAGTGAGACGTCCATGTGAATGTGGTTAAGTGAGACGTCCAGGTGATTGTCGTTAAGTGAGACGACCATGTGAATGTAGTTAAGTGAGACGTCCGTGGGAATGTGTTTAAGTGAGACGTCAATGTGAATGTGGTTAAGTGAGACGTCCATGTGAATGTGGTTAAGTGAGACGTTCATGTGAATGTGTTTAAGTGAGACGTTCATGTGATTGTGGTTAAGTGAGACGTTCATGTGAATTTGGTTAAATGAGACGTTCATGTGAATGTGGTTAAGTGAGACGTCCATGTGAATGTGGTTAAGTGAGACGTCCAAAGTGATTGTCGTTAAGTGAGACGACCATGTGAATGTGGTTAAGTGAGACGTCCATGTGAATGTGTTTAAGTGAGACGTCCATGTGAATGTGTTTAAGTGAGACGTCAATGTGAATGTGGTTAAGTGAGACGTCCATGTGAATGTGGTTAAGTGAGACGTTCATGTGATTGTGGTTAAGTGAGACGTTCATGTGAATTAGGTTAAATGAGACGTTCATGTGAAAGACGTTAAAGGAGACGTCCATATGAAGGTCGATAAGTGAGACCTCGGTGTGAATTTTGTTAAGTGAGACTTCCATTTGATTGTTGTTAAGTGAGGCGTTCGTTTGAATATCGTTAAGTGAGACGTCCACATGATTGTCGTTAAGTGAGGCGTCCATGTGAATGTCGTTAAGTGAGGCGTGCATGTGAACGTCGTTAAGTGAGACTCTATGTGATTGTCGTTAAGTGAGACGTCCGTGTGAATGTCGTTAAGTGACGCGTCCGTTTCAATGTCGTTAAGTTTGACGTCCATGTTAATGTCATTAAGTGAGACGTCAATGGAGATATTGCTGGATTTGGAGTTTATGACGTGATACTTTCATGTCGATGTGGTTTGTCGTAGTTATGGGATTATGATTTTTTTTTACTCCACGTTGCTGACGACAAAAGATCATCTTCATTACACAAAGATCTTAGACCTAAATATTATAAATTATCTTTTCACTTTTTTTTTTTTTTAAAAACTTTTTTGTATTCGTTTCTAGTTTTGTGGAGTCTTACCAACCAATTCACACAACGATGTTCAAAAGTCCGACAACTCTTTCGTTAACTCAATTTAAGTCATCTAAGTTTCATTACACAAAGATCTTAGACCTAAATATTATAAATTATCTTTTCACTTTTTTTTTTTTTTTTAAAAACTTTTTTGTATTCGTTTCTAGTTTTGTGGAGTCTTACCAACCAATTCACACAACGATGTTCAAAAGTCCGACAACTCTTTCGTTAACTCAATTTCAGTCATCTAAGGCCCCTTGTCAGCATTCAAATAATCCCCTAACAAATTATCGGAATCCACTATACGTCTAGACAAGCAGATTGTCCCTTTTTTTCGGTTTGACAAGGAAAATGTTGTAAGATTCACGTGCAAAGGCCTCTCACAAAACACATTGCTAACAAGCATGTACTGTCTGTTGTATCTAACCCATTCTGATCTTGCGTATTTCAATTTAACACACATTTGAGGCTAAGATCTTCAGAATTTATTCTGCACTATTTGCGTTTTGTGATACATTCAGCTCTCCGCGTAGATGACATCTACTGCGTGAAGACATCTACTGCGTCAAGACATCTACTGCGTCAAGACATCTACTGCGTCAAGACATCTACTTCGTCAAGACATCTACTGCGTCAAGACATCTACTGCGTCAAGACATCTACTGCGTCAAGACATTTGCTGCTAAGACATCCTTTACTAGAAGGCAGCTTAGAGGGGTAATCTACTTTGGTCAATGCAACGTGGAGAGGTAACTCAACGCTTCTTGCCTGCCAATGTTAAGTTGAACTCTTTTTTTCCCCTGTCTCCATAGCGTACTGTAAACATCAGTAAGACGTGTGATTGTTTGGTTCAATCAATCAAGTCTGAAGAGTGTGGGAGAAGTCTGGATGTACTCCCGATTACATCCTTTTCATTACATGCTGTAAGAGTTGTCTTCATTGAATTCATAATATTTTTTTTTCAGATTAATTTATTGTGTTGCTAGGGATTGTGTGTAGACTTACGTTCTCAAGTTACACGGCAATTTGTCTGCAGTCTGTTGAGCTCTGGGGCTACGGTTGATGTCTCCACTCGTGGATTAGTCCTGTAATCATTAGCTTAAACCCCAGCTGAGGCAACAAGTCCATTGTACCCTGCTATTTGCACATTGATGATTCTTGAATTTGAAACCGCTACCTGTAATCATCACGTAGACGCGTTACCAGTGCACCCTAAAGACCGACCAGTGCACCATCGGGTCAACAAATCAGGAACGGTGGTGAAAAAATATAATCTCTCTATAATTGTTTTAAAGCAGCGTATTGTACAACTTAACCACCCCCCCCCCCCCAAAAAAAAAAAAAAAAAAAAAAAAAAAAAAATAAAAAAAAAAAAAAAAAAAAAAAAAAAAAAAAAATAAATAATGCGTTTCAAATAAAAAACAAAACAAAAACCCGGAAAATTATGCTTGTATTCATATTATAATAAAAATATACAGATTGCTGGAGCAATAATTCTATTTCATCTTATCTCTGACGTTCTCTTGGATATAAAAAAAAAAATATTTGACGCTAATTTTAAAACTTGCATAAATACGAGGCGAGACAGCATTGAACATTTCCAGCTTTTTGTTGGTTTTTTTGTTGTTGTTTTTTTGGTGGTTGGGGGGGGGGGTTCTTTACGCACATGCGGGGTAATACGTTGTTTTACTGTATTTCTTATGGGCTCAACAAAGGGAATTATATTTGTAGGGTTGGAATGAAACGAGCAAAAGAGCATATATTGAAACAGAGAAAGATAACTGAGCCAGGCAATTTGGTCTGGTACGAGATACTGAGAGTTGCATTCATCTTGATATTTGGCATGGAATCGTGCGGTGGTCTAATGAACAATGAACAATGATATGGATAACTGCCGTACAATAGAGCAATGTGTGCTTGGGTCCGGTGTGTTTCATCGGCGAACGGAAAGGTGAGTTTGATTGACGGAGAGAACAGTGTGTTTGATTGACAGACCAGAAAGGTGTGTTTGACGGACCAGAAAGGTGTGTTTGTTTGACGGACCAGAAACGTGTGTTTGATTGACAGACCAGAAAGGTGTGTTTGATTGACAGACCAGAAAGGTGTGTTTGTTTGAAGGCCCAGAAAGATGTGTTTGTTTGACGGACCAGAAAGGTGTGTTTGTTTGACGGAACAGAAAAGTGTGTTTGTTTGACGGACCAGAAGGGTGTGTTTGTTTGAAGGACCAGAAAGGTGTGTTTGTTTGACAGACCAGAAAGTTGTGTTTCATTGACGGACCAGAATGGTATTTTGATTGACAGACCATAACTCTGTGTTTGTTTTACGGACCAGAAAGGGGTGTTTGATTGACAGAACAGAAAGGTGTGTTTGTTTGACGGCCCAGAAAGATGTGTTTGTTTGACAAACCAGAAAGGTGTGTTTGTTTGACAGACCAGAAAGGTGTGTTTGTTTGACGGACCAGAAAGGTGTGTTTGTTTGACGGACCAGAAAGATGTGTTTCAAATAACGGACCAGAAAGGTTTGTTTGTTTGACGGACCAGAAAGGTGTGTTTCATTGATGGACCAGAAAGGTTTGTTTGTTTGACGGACCAGAAAGGTGTGTTTCATTGACGGACCAGAAAGGTATGTTTGTTTGACGGTCCAGAAAGGTGTGTTTGTTTGTCGGACCAGAAAGATGTGTTTCAAATAACGGACAAAAAAGGTGTGTTTGTTTGACGGACCAGAAAGGTGTGTTTCATTGACGGACCAGAAAGGTGTGTTTGTTTGACGAACCAGAAAGGTGTGTTTCAAATAACGGACCAGAAAGATGTGTTTCAAATAACGGATCAGAAAGGTGTGTTTCATTGAAGGACCAGAAAGGTGTGTTTGTTTGACGGACCAGAAAGGTGTGTTTGTTTGACGGACCTGAAAGGTGTGTTTCAAATAACGGACCAGAAATGTGTGTTTCAAATAACGGACCAGAAAGGTGTGTTTCAAATAACGGACCAGAAAGGTGTGTTTGATTGACGGACCAGAAAAATGTGCTTGTTTGACGGACCAGAAAGGTGTGTTTGTTTGACTGACCAGAAAGATGTGTTTGTTTGTCGGACGAGAAAGGTGTTTTTGTTCGACGGACCAGAATGGTGTGTTTGTTTGACGGACCAGAAAGGTGTGTTTGTTTGACGGACCAGAAAGGTGTGTTTGTTTGACCGACCAGAAAGGTGTGATTGTTTGAAGGACCAGAAAGATGTGTTTGTTTGACGGACCAGAAATGTGTGTTTGTTTGACGGACCAGAAAGATGTGTTTGTTTGACAGACCAGAAAGGTGTGTTTGCTTGAAGGACCAGAAAGATGTGTTTCAAATAACGGACCAGAAAGGTGTGTTTGTTTGACGGACCGGAAAGGTGTGTTTGTTTGACCGACCAGAAAGGTGTGTTTGTTTGACGGACCAGTAAGGTGTGTTTGTTTGACGGACCAGAAAGATGTGTTTCAAATAACGGACCATAAAGGTGTGTTCGTTTGACGGACCAGAAAGTTGTGTTTCATTGACGGACCAGAAAGGTGTGTTTCATTGACGGACAAGAAATGTGTGTTTGTTTGACGGACCAGAAAGGTGTGTTTCATTGACGGACCAGAAAGGTGTGTTTGTTTGACGGACCAGAAAGATGTTTTTCAAATAACGGACCAAAAGTTGTGTTTGTTTGACCGACCAGAAAGGTGTGTTTCATTGACGGCCCAGAAAGGTGTGTTTGATTAAAGGACCAGAAAAATGTGCTTGTTTGACGGTTTAGAAAGGTGTGTTTGTTTGACGGACCAGAAAGATGTGTTTGTTTGACGGACGAGAAAGGTGTGTATGTTTGACGGACCAGAAAAGTGTGTTTGTTTGACGAACCAGAAAGATGCGTTTCAAATAACGGACCAGAAAGGTTTATTTGTTTGACGGACAAGAAAGATGTGTTTGTTTGACGGACCAGAAAAGTGTGTTGGTTTGACGGACCAGAAAGATGTGTTTGTTTGACGGACCAGAAATGTGTGTTTGTTTGATGGACCAGAAAGATGTGTTTGTTTGACGGACCAGAAAGGTGCGTTTGTTTGACGGACCAGAAAGATGTGTTTCAAACAACGGACCAGAAAGGTGTGTTTGTTTGACGAACCGGAAAGGTGTGTTTGTTTGACGGACCAGAAAGGTGTGTTTGTTTGACGGACCAGTAAGGTGTGTTTGTTTGACGGACCAGAAAGATGTGTTTCAAATAACGGACCATAAAGGTGTGTTCGTTTGACGGACCAGAAAGTTGTGTTTCATTGACGGACCAGAAAGGTGTGTTTCATTGACGGACAAGAAATGTGTGTTTGTTTGACGGACCAGAAAGGTGTGTTTCATTGACGGACCAGAAAGGTGTGTTTGTTTGACGGACCAGAAAGATGTGTTTCAAATAACGGACCAAAAAGTTGTGTTTGTTTGATGGACCAGAAAGGTTTTTTTCATTGACGGACCAAAAAGGTGTGTTTCAAATAACGGAGCAGAAACATGTGTTTCAAATAACGGACCAGAAAGGTGTGTTTCATTGACGGACCAGAAAGGTGTGTTTGTTTGACGGACAAGAAAGGTGTGTTTGTTTGACGGACCTGAAAGGTGTGTTTCAAATAACGGAACAGAAAGGTGTGTTTCAAATAACGGACCAGAAAGGTGTGTTTCAAATAACGGACCAGAAAGGTGTGTTTGATTGACGGACCAGAAAAATGTGCTTGTTTTACGGACGAGAAAGGTGTGTTTGTTTGACGGACCAGAATTTTATGTTTGTTTGATGGACTAGAAAAGTGTGTTTGTTTGACGGACCAGAAAGGTGTGTTTGTTTGACGGACCAGAAAGGTGTGTTTGTTTGACGGACCAGAAAGGTGTGTTTGTTTGACGGACCAGAAAGGTGTGTTTGTTTGACGGACCAGAAAGATGTGTTTCAAATAACGGACCAGAAAGATGTGTTTCAAATAACGGACAAGAAAGGTGGGTTTGTTTGACGGACCAGAAAGGTTTGTTTGTTTGACCTACCAGAAAGGTTTGTTTGTTTGAAGGACCAGAAAGATGTGTTTCAAATAACGGACCATAAAGGTGTGTTTGTTTGACAGACCAGAAAGTTGTGTTTCATTGACGGACCAGAAAGGTGTGTTTCATTGACTTACCAGAAAGGTGTGTTTGTTTGACGGACAAGAAAGGTGTGTTTGTTTGACGGACCTGAAAGGTCAGTTTCAAATAACGGACCAGAAAGGTGTGTTTCAAATAACGGACCAGAAATGTGTGTTTCAAATAACGGACCAGAAAGGTGTGTTTGATTGACGGACCAGAAAAATGTGCTTGTTTGACGGACGAGAAAGGTGTGTTTGTTTGACGGACCAGAATGTTGTGTTTGTTTGACGGACCAGAAAGG
>CAXITT010001090.1:77500-107417 GCA_964033795.1 Lymnaea stagnalis | reverse complement strand
CCCCCCCCCCCCGGCCACAAAAAAAAAAAGACTCAATCCCTGATGTCACTCTGAGATCCAGTGTCCGCCCGTGTCAAGTTGACTGAAGCCGCACTAATCCGTGCATTGGGCGAATGAGAAAAGCAGGTTGAATCCGTCAGATGAGGGTGCTCATCTCTTATTCGCCCCATGCACGACGACCCACTTGCCCCATGTACGACGTCCCATTGGCCCATTCATGGCATTCCACTTGCCTTATTCATTACAACCCACTTGCCCCATTCACGAAGTCCCACTTGCCTCATTCACGACGACCCACTTGTCCCATTCATGACGCCCCACTTGTCCCATTAGCCCCATTCATGATGCCCCACTTGCCGTTTTCACGAAGTTCCCCTTGTCCCATTTACAGCGTCTCACGTGTCCCACTTGCACCATTCACGACGCCCCATTTGTGCCATTCATGACGTCCCACTTGTCCCATCCACCGCATTGCCACGCGTCCACTAGGTGTGTGCTTCAGGAGGAAGTAACAGATATTTTTTTTTTATCAAACTTCGTAGTACGTAGCTAATGGCGCTTGCAATTTTAGGTCTTTCCTTAGCTAACCAAAGTTTCTGTGTTAAGGTCATTGGATCGAGACTTTTAAGTGCCAAGTAAAAAAACTATTTTAAACCCATAGTCTGGGTCGTAAAATTCTGGAAAATCCGAAAAGTATTTTTTTTAACGCCCATAAATTTCTATGTGATTCAATATCATCAAAAGTAAAAGAGTGGACACATTTAAAATTAATGTTTTGTCAAATGCGTGTGAGTCATTCCAAGGGTAGAATTTAAATAGAACTATCACAACTGTTAAAAATTTGACATAGTTCATACGTGACCCTTTCATCATACTCAAATATTTCACCATTTTTAGTCTTCACTTTGCTTATCCGTCGTTAAGATTTCAGGCGTATGTGGTACTTATTCAGTTGTTTCTCAGTGAATGGGTCTTCGCGTGTTACGGCACTGCCCTTACAAAGTCTATGTTACGACCAATTTTATTTGAAGCATTGTTAGTGACCCCCACCAGTTAACTTAACAAAGAAGATAAAGAAGACCTCATTACTTAACGAGCAAATCTCGACGCAGTCTCTATTTCAAACATTAATATTGGCACAAAAGTGTCAGAATTATAACAAATGTACCAGTTCATATCCCACCCTTTTCTTTTACATTGCTATTTAAACTAGAACCTACATCCATACGAGGTTAACCAACCCGTATTGTACATTATAAAATGACGTGAGCGGGCCGTCGAGGTAGTAGCAAATTTTTTATGCCCTCCCCAAAGCACCCCCCCCCAGGCTAAACCCGAATATCGGGCCACAAAGCGGCACGTTTCAGATTTGTCTTTGCCAGGACAGCCCCTCGCCAGAACCAACTCGATCAGGTACCAACGGAGGCCATTCCAGCCCAAGGACATCCGGTCGGCAGGTGACGCTGCTCTCACAGCGTCAGGAGTCGACTTTCCCCGGGGAGTCTGGATGGTATATTTACGTGCTAAAATCATCCCCCCCCAAACCTCCAGCAGAAGCATCAGATGCCCTGACATAGGCAATTCTACAATCGGTTTCTACTTCGCGACTGATTCGCAAAGCATCTGGGACGAAATGTTTGGCTACGAACAGCTTCCTCAAGTGCTGTGTAAACCCTTAGTGATAAGCCACTGATATACAGAGATATGCTCAGCGGTCTTATCAAGAGGTCTTATTGGTCTTTGTTTTGCTTGTCTTTTGTAGCTTAGCACACTTTTAAAAAGTCAAGATACCATCGGTAGCTTACGAAGTGACTGTAAAGGTCACCCTGTGGGGCACAGGGTACGCTCGGGGGGCCAAGGGACATGACTCGGGCGAAAGGCCGCCAGGTGGCGTGTTGTTAGTGCTGGCGCCACTAACCATGTTTACGGGCAATTAGTTCGGGTTGGCCAGAAGACGGCTTAATAAATTATACGCAACTCGCCGCTGTTTATCTGGTAATAGTCAGATGCAGTTAAGGCCCTTGCCAGGAGCTGTCGAGGTGAAAAGGTCAAGTCAAGCAAAGCAATACCTCGAGCTCCGGGTGGGCTGATACCCAATATGTATTATGCATGAAAGGTGCCCCGGCGAGATATCTGACTCCATCATGAATGAGACATTAAGTGTGTATTAGTTGTATAAATAAGTTTATTGGGGTTTTTTTTACAAAGGGGTGAACTTGTGACTCTCTGCTTAAGTGGGTCTGCATCCTAATATGACTTTCAAACATTTTTACAATGAAGTAACCTTAAGCGGGTCTATATCCTAAGATGACATTCAAACTTTTTTACACTGGGGTGACCTGAAGTGGGTCTGTATTCTAAGATGACATTCAAACTGTATTACAATGGGGTGACCTTAAGTGGGTCTATATCCTATGATGACATTCAAACTTTGTTACAATGGGGTCACCGTATGACTGCTTAAGTGTGTCTACATCATAAGATGACATTCAAATTTTGTTACAATTGGCTCACCTTAAGTGGATCTTCATCCTTAGATGACATTTAAACTTTGTTACAATGGCCGATATTGTTACTGTCTGCTTAAGAGTGCTAGGTTAGAGGCTGGCTGAATATCCATTTTTGTGTCAAAAATTGCCAATTGATCGCTTTCGGTGTCGTTTCAACAGAAAAATTAACTTACGGTGTCGTTTCAACAGAAAAGTTAACTTTCGGTTTCGTTTCAACAGAAAAGTAAACTTTCGGTGTCGTTTCAACAGAAAAGTTAACTGTCGATGTCATTTCAACAGAAAAGTTAACTTTCGATGCCGTTTTAACAGAAAAGTTAACTTTCGGTATCGTTTCAAGAGAAAAGTTAACTTTCGGTTTCGTTTCAACAGAAGAGTTAACTTTCGGTTTCGTTTCAACAGAAAAGTTAACTTTCAGTGTCTTTTCAACAGAAATGTTAACTTTCGATGTCAGCCATGACAACCTGAATCAAATCCCAAATATAACCAGTTGTTGTTTTTTTTAATTTAAGATTATATTCTTTTTTTGATCGATTATTAATTTTATTAATGTAAATGTTTCTTAATCACATTGTACCTTTTCATTTTCAGCACATAAATAAATACCTATTTTAACCAAGACCATTATTTACCAGTAGAACACTTGAAACAAAAAGATCGGAAATATTTCTCTAGGGCAAAATTCATGCACAAAACAAGATTTTACTTTTAAAAAAAAAACATTATAAAATATCCAATGCAAAATCGTTGGGACTAGTGACAATTGAATGGTGCAGCCTCTAAGACAGGGGTTGGCCAACACGAGGCCTACCGGGAGTCATGTTGCGGCCCGCGGAGATAGGTTAAATGAACATAAAGCTTAATTTATTGTGCATATCACCAAAAGAACATTACTTCATTTAGGTTTTCGTATCATATATTTTTAAATTATAGCTAAGAAAAATTTGAAATATCTCTCGTTGTTTAAAAAATTCATTTGTTTTAATCTTCTTTAATTATCCTCCATTTTCGGAAAAATTCAAATGTGTGCACGAGCTTGGAAAGCATATTGAAGATAATTTTAAAAGTCTAGTATGTGCGTTTATATTTCATGTTCTATCATGTGATCAAACCCTGTCATCTTTGAAGTAAAGCACAGGTATGGCAGACAACTGTTATCTGGGTTATTGGTGTCCCTTTTAAAAAGACAGAAGAATTAGCGGCACTGTCTCCACATAAGGACAGTACTAAGTCACGAGCTTTGCTAGAGGAAGTTACATCGACATTGAATCGCTTTTCGTTGCAACTTAAAAATTTACAGGGCTTAACCATGGATGGTGCTCTAGCAATGGCTGGGAAACACGAAGGTTTAGTCTTAACAATGGATGGTGCTCCAGCAATGGTTGGGAAACACAAAGGTTTAGTCAACATGATGGAAAATAATGCCTCAAAAGTCGGTAATGCTTCAATGCTAAATTTTCATTGCATTATAATAATTTATGTTCGTGGTCCCTCAAAATGGACCATGTCTTGAAAGTGGTTGTCAAAATAATGATCTTCAATAAGTCGAACAGGTTGAATCACCGTCAGTTCCAAGAATTTCTAAAGTCTTTGGAATCAGATTATACTAACGTAAAAATTGATGCAGAAGTAAGATGGCTGACTCGGGCTAAAATATTGAAAAGAGTGCTTGATTTTCAGCAAGAAAATTAAATGCAATAATACTTTGCAAGCAAGTAAATAAGTATCTGAGAGTATGTCTACAAAGATTAGGTTTACGGCTTTGCTTTTCTGATATGATTGATATGACTAGCCATCTAAATGTCGTCAAGGGAAAGATCAATTAATTTAAAAGATGTATGATATTATTATTGTACTTTAAATAAAAGTTGAGTACAAAAAATGTATTCACTTTCCTATTTTGTCATTGCAACCAGGCGTCACGCAAAGGCAGCTTATGTAAATACGCTTCTGACATATCTGACTTAAACCTCGAATATAAAATAAGATTACAGGATTTAAACAAAAACATCTTCATGTGATTTTTGTGCATTTGCAACGCTATTCAAGGTAGAAGTGAATTTTTTACCAAGAAGATTACAAATGGAACATTGTGAAATGTGCAGCGATACAGTTATAGGAAAAATTCCCTCAAGTTGGTTTTGAAGAGTTCTATAAAACTTACTTGGACAGGGGTAAATATCCTGCGTTTACAAGCATGCTCTGTCGATGATTTCGCTATTTGGAAACACTTATGCGTGTGAACAGCTTTTTAGTCGTATGAAGCACATCAAATCACAAGTGAGAACGCAAATTACTGATGTTCATTTGGAGAACTGTTTGCACGTAGCGACCACTTTAGTCGAGATCAATTTTGATGCGCCTAGCTCTGCAAAACAAAGTCAGCTGCCTCACTTTGAAATATTGTTAAGTGTCTAATAAATATTCTTGATTCTCAATTATGTTTTATTTGCTTTAAAAAAATAGAAAGTAATATATATATTTCTTATTGTTTTTTTTTTGGTGTTTTTTTACATTAAACCAGGCAAGCGTTTGACCGTGACCTCACCTACTGGGAAGCGTTTGACAGTGACCTCACCTACTGGGAAGCGTTTGACCGTGACCTCACCTACTGGGAAGCGTTTGACCGTGACCTCACCTACTGGGAAGCGTTTGACCGTGACCTCACCTACTGGGAAGCGTTTGACCGTGACCTCACCTACTGTGAAGCGTTTGACCGTGACCTCACCTACTGGGAAGCGACGATGTGGTTGAAACTGTAGCACCTTTGCTTGTTTAATTCAATTTTTAAAAAAAAATTATGTGCGTGGCCCGGCAGGAAATATTATTTCTGAAATTTGGCCCTTCTGCTAAAAAGTTTGGCTGGCCACTCCTGCTCTAAGACAATGAAATCCCTAACTGCTAACCCCCGCTGTGACGGGCCTTACAAAAGTGACTTATCTAAGAGGTTGAAAGGCCTAATTGCAAACCACCACTGTAACGGCTTCAGAAATGGTGAAACATCAAAGATTGTGAAAACCCTAACGGCAAACCACGACTTTGACGGGGCCAGCGTGGCAAACAGCGCTGAAGAAACCAACAACGGAGAGAAAACGGATGTTGTGAAGTCGACCTCCGTGTCACGTATTCGCGATGAAAGCAAACAGAAACCCCCCCCCCCAAAAAAAAAAAAAAAAAAAAAAAAACCCCCCCCCCCCCAAAAAAAAAAAAAAAAAAAAAAACAACACATGTATTTTATTGAACAAATCACGGCTAACGCTCCAGATGCCTCCCACACATTGGTAATCTCTGCAACTTAAAGATGTGTCTGATTAATTCCCACACGTTTCAAGTCACTGGTCACCTTCCGTGCATAACTAATCCATTCTTACAGTTGACTGGTCACTTCCCATGTGCGACTAGTGTATTCTGTGATTCGTCAATTCCTAAAGGTAAAATGCTCACTTCCTGTAGGAAGGTGGCTGATAGATACTGTAAGTGTTCCTATAGATTCTATTAGATTACTTTAAATTAGTTTTATCCAGTAACGTATTTTAAATTGAGTTGTTTTTTTTCTTTTTTAAAGTCATGTTGATTAATAGTTACCTACTAAACGTAATTGATGTAAAATAAATGCGCATGTCTGGCAATGTATACACCCTTTTTCAACAGCTATTGATTTTCAGTCATTGTACACACTTTATTTAACAGCTATCGAATGTCTGTCAATGTACACAGATTATTCAACAGCTAATGAATGACTGCCAATGTACACAGCTTATTCAAAAGCCATTGAACGTCTGTCAATGTCCACATCTTATTCAAAAGCTATTGGATTTATGTCAATATACACATCTTATTCAACAGTTATTGAATGTCTGTCAATATGCACATCTTTTTCAACAGATTTTGAAAGTCTGTCGATGTAACCATCTTATTCAACAGCTATTTAAGTACTGTCAATGTACATATCTTATTCAACAGATATTGAATGACTGTCAACGTACACATCTTATTCAGTAGCTATTAAAGAAATTAATTTATAATTTTATTTTAAAAATTATCGCGTTCAAAGATGGTAAAAGATAGGTAAGGATGGGAAAGGTTGGGCAAGGATGAAAAAGGATAGACAAGGATGAGAAAGGATAGGCAATGATGAGGAAAAAAGAAAATTGACATAATTCCCACTTAAAAGTAAAAAATTAATTCTTACCTAAGCCTGGAATATTCTTTGGAGCTTAAATAGTAGTTTTACTCACCTAGACTAAAAAAAACTTCTAGCCTCGGTTATGATCTTTTCATAGAGAAAAATTAAGATTTCACCCAATGATCTTCTTCTTATTTCATGCTAAACAATACACCTGGTTTTGTTCGAGGTTTTCATTTAGATAGCAATCTTCTAAAGCGCAATCAGCATTAACGTGTATTTAGTAAAATTAAAAACAACACATTGCTAAAGTATAAATTAACATTAAAACTTTCTAACTTTTTAATGACGCTTGTCTACTGAATTTTGAGCAAGACCCGTTTAAATTACTATTAAAAATGGGCCCAGCCAAATACAAGGATTTAATGGCGAATCATGGTTTTGAAATAAGTCGTTAAAATAATGCATTTGCCAATGACAAAGAAATGGCCTTTTACTATATTAAATAAAATGATAATAAAAATAAGATAGGGACACTAATCCCTAAGATTGGGGCACTCATCCCTAAGATTGGTGCACTAATCCCTAAGATAGGGACACTAATCCCTAAGATTGGGGCACTTATCCCTAAGATAGGTGCACTAATCCCTAAGATAGGGACACAAATTCCTAAGATACGAACAATAATCCCTAAGATAGGGCACTAATCATTAAGATGGGGCACTTATCCCTAAGATAGGGACACAAATCCATAAGATAGGGATACAAATCTCTAAGATGGGGCACTAATCCCCCAGATAGGGGCACTAATCATTAAGATAGGGGCATACATTCTTAAAATAAGGACAAAAATCCTAAGATAGGGACACTAATCCCTAAGATAGGGACACAAATACCTAAGATAGGGGCACAAATCCCCAAAATGGGGACACTAATCCCTAATATGGAGACACAAATCCGTAAGATAAGGGCACTAATCCCTAAGATAGGGGCACTGATCCCTAAGATAAGGGCACTAATCCCTAAGATAGGGACACTAATCCATAAGATAGGGACACTAATCCCTAAGATAGGGGCACTAATCCCCCAGATAGAAGCATAATCCCTAAGATATGGACACACATCCCTGAGATAGGGACATTAAGCCCTAAGACTAGGGCACTAATCCTTAAGAGAGGGGCACTAATCCCTAAGATAAAATAAATAATCCTTAAAATAGGGGCACCAATCCTTACGATAGGGTCACAAATCCCTAAGATAGAGGTACTAATCCCCCAGATAGGGGCACTAATCCCTAAGATGGGGACAATAATCTTTAAGATAGGGACACAAATCCCTACGATAGGGACACAAATCTCTAAGATAAGGACACTAATCCCTAAGTTTGGGGCATTAATCCCTAAGATAGGGACACAAATCCCTAAGATAGAGGCACTAATCCCTAAGAGAGGGGCTCTAATCCCTAACAAAATTGCACTAATCCCTAAGATGGGGACACTAATCCCCAAGATAGGTACACGCATCCCTAAGATAGGGACACTAATCCCAAGGATAGGGACACAAATACCAAAGATAGGGCACTAATCCTTAAGATAGGGGCACTAATCCCTAAGATGGAACACTAATCCCTAAGATAGGGACACAAATCTCAAGGATAGGGACACAAATCTCTAAGATAAGGGCACTTTTCCCTAAGATAGGGGCACTTTAAAAATCACTTACATAAATATTCAAGTTGATTTTTGTAACTTTTATCGTTTAAATCGTAAGGAATGAGCAAATATGTTACATTGTAAATGTATACTTTTCAGGAAAAGGGCAACACAATAAATTGATCTTTAATAATTTACAGCTTTGGGTATTATATTTTGGATAGCCAACAAACTTTAGTAAAAAAATTAACACATTCAAGTAGGATGAGACCCGACAAAGATATAGTTAGCTAAAAGGAAAACACATCGTAGGCCCCCTTACTCCTACTGTTGTTTTGCAGTTTTCTAGGAACTTCAAAAATGTGATTTGATAACATTTGAGGAAAAAATACACAGACTTACAGAAACATAGAAACATGAAAAGGACATAAAAATAATTTTAAAACACGTATTGAAAAAAAATCCAAGATAGTAATTGATAGACTGCATTTAAGTTGTGTAAATAAGAACAAGGTATGTTCAACATGAATTCATAAACATGACAAATACTCTCTTACTAATGTTCTCCATTTTCCTGTATTTCTTCTTTTTTTTCTTATTCCTTAGATTTTATGTCTCCCTAAATATTTTGATCCGTTAAGATTTTCTACCTTATTTTTCACATTACCAAATTTTAAATTCTTTCGCTTCAAGTAATCCTACTTCCGGCAACGAAAGGAACTCTCCAAAGTTTTTTTTACTGTGATCTGTTACTTGTTATGCTTCTTTTTGTCTTGTTTTTCTAATGGAGGCTCTAGGCTGAAAATTCAAAATCGTTTGTCCTGTTCATGAATTCCAGTTTGTCAAACCTTGTTTTTATATTAGATAAAAAAGTCAAACGTTCTGAGAGTAAGTAAGAAACTTTAAGAAGTTAAAAAAGGAGGACCGTGACGTCTGCAGGACTCTTAACTCCTGATTGAATCCAGAGTTTGCTTTCTCTTCGATGAGTTGGCATCCTAGGTTAACGAGTCCCATCAAACTGACGTGATACTGATGTCTCTGCTTGACTGCTCTTTGGTGGGGATTGAACTCCAGTTTAGACCACTTGGCCAACAAGCATTTTTAAGGGCAATATTAAGACATATTAAAAGCTTTTTTTTATTAAATGAGAAGACACACCACTGCAAGCAGTACTGGAACTTAACAGCCAAAAGAAAAAAAAAACAACTCATGATCATGTTAAGAGAAGAACATACAGATAAAACCATTAAAATTAGAAACATGGGCTTTAGCGCCACATTGATTTGTGGATTATGTTCGAAATTTCTAGGAACCATTTATGGGCCAGGAGGAATGTCTGTGTTAAATTTGATTGAAATCCACAGTTTGCTTTTCTTTTGCTTTATCGACTCGTTAACAAACAAAGACACTTTGACTCGTTAACAAACAAAGACACTTTGACTCGTTAACAAACAAAGACACTTTGACTCGTTAACAAACAAAGACACTTTGACTCGTTAACAAACAAAGACACTTTGACGCGTTAACAAACAAAGACACTTTGACTCGTTAACAAACAAAGACACTTTGACTCGTTAACAAACAAAGACACTTTGACTCGTTAACAAACAAAGACACTTTGACTCGTTAACAAACAAAGACACTTTGACTCGTTAACAAACAAAGACACTTTGACTCGTTAACAAACAAAGACACTTTGACTCGTTAACAAACAAAGACACTTTGACTCGTTAACAAACAAAGACACTTTGACTCGTTAACAAACAAAGACACTTTGACTCGTTAACTAACAAAGACACTTTGACTCGTTAACAAACAAAGACACTTTGACTCGTTAACAAACAAAGACACTTTGGTTTATTGAGTAAATTGGCTGACTGAAATAAATTCCAAACAAAGATCTGCAGCTTAGTTTGGACTTAACTGGAACTGAAACTTCAAGGGCCATTGTTTCCATTACATATGTCTGTGTATTGACATGTGTATGCGTCTTGACATGTGTGTTTGTCTTGAATGGAAACCTACCAAGGGGATATGTGCGTGTCTTTACATGTGTGTCTTGAACGGAACTCTACAGAGAAATTATGTCTTGACCTAGAAACCTTCCGAGGACATATTTGCAGTCTTCAACAGAAACCTGCCGTGGGCTTATGTGTGTCTCTAGAGAGTAACCTAGGGAGGACCATGGCATCCATGGAAAGAACTAACACAATAATAAAAGAAAAAACTTCATTATCTAATTAATAGTTATTAAGAGAAAAAATTCTAATAAAATCAGACCGTTGCTTAATCAATATAAATAAACAAACGAATGAGCTAAAAAAAAAAAACGTATATTTATAAAGTATAATTATAATTTTTCCGGCTCGATGACTTTATTCTCTCCATTTTCAATTTGCGCCCCAATCTAGTGCCCTGTATTGCCACACACTCGGTACGCCTCTAACTCTAACTGTATTTTTTTTGTTCTCATAACATACAATATGTTATGATGTATAAGTAACATCAAAGACATTCATAAACACGTAATTCAAGTTTTCACCACCCCCACAGGATCAAGCTATAAACATCTCCGACGAAAATGGATTACGAAATCTGTAAATGCAACAAAGGTGTGGGATATGGGGAAAAATTATACAATTTCAAAACGGTGCGCCGACGGAAAAAAAAAGGCTCTTGAACAACTGCCCCCATTCTAAATTTTCGTTATGCCTTGTGATACCCTGTGATGCCCTGTGATGCCCTGTGATGCCCTGTGACGCCCTGTGATGCCCTGTGATACCCTGCTCATACTTGGTGTTATACACACGGCCATTTATAGCCAGTGTTAATGACAACTTGTGTCCTAGTGGGCTTGGTGGAATGTGATGACGTAAGATTCCCATTTAGGTCCCGTACTGCTGTCGTATGACGGTAGAGTTTCGTGCTACTGTCGTCAATTCATTCTTGGATGCGTCACACTAAAACTATAGAACACACACACGGGTAGATCATTATCGAACCACCATGGTATGTCAGTTCGGCATAAACATTGTCATTACGGGGCGGAATCACAACACAATTATAGGTGGGGGGGGGATGAGATGAGCAAGCATTTTTTACAAAAAAAAATGGTTTGCTCAATAAAATGGTTGGTTAGATTTTAATGTCTGTTTGTTCTTTTCATTCAAGGTCAGTGACACATACGAGGTGTGTTATCTTCCAGATCCCAGTGTGTTGATTTCTTTTATTATTTTATTTTCAGGACAAGGAGAACAGAAGGACAAACTTGAAACATAAATGCTAAGAATTTGTATTCTTTTTTTAATGTCCCCGATATCATTTTATATCGTCCTGAAGCCCTGACTACAACAGTGACAAGTTGATGAAATACTTTACAGTGGTTGATTTTTAATTCTTTCATTGTAGGGAAAATAGGTGGAGGGGGGGGGAATTTTTTACCTTCTTAATTTGTTTCTTGGTTTTTATTCTTCATTTTTCTGTAAACCTTAAAATTTTAGGTGTCTAAGATATTTATTATGGTATAAATTTTAAAAATTATGTATTGCCCTTGTCATTTGTTTGTTTGAATGTGATGAAATATAATTTAGAATATACTTAAAAATATCCACATGTTTTCAATGGTAATCTATTCCATACATTATGGTTCCTTGAATTTCAATATTGATTTTTCCTTTAAAAAAATCTAATAGTGTTTTTTCTTACTAATATTAACCCCATTACTTTTCAATTCTTGGATATCCCGTGACCTTAAAAGACTGCTGAATTATTATATTTGTGTAATTTGGATTATATTGTTAAGCATTTACACTGAGGCCATATTCATGAATTTGTGTCTTAACATAATCAAACTGAATCCATGTTTTGTAGTTCATCTTCTACACAATTGAACGTAGCAACACTTGTCGGAATAGATTTTCAGGGAATGGCTTACATTTAGACACAAAATATTATTAAAGGTAAAGTGCTCTTTTAAAATCTTGTTTGTAAATGCAGTATTTCATCGCAGCGTTTTCAAGATGCCTAGATCTTCGATCTGTTCAGGGTCATTACCTGCTCGGCTATAGGTTAAACCTTGATGCTGGCAAGGCAAGAAGTCGTTCTTACCCAAATTACTTGAAATCACATTACAAATTACCAGCCATTACCTTGTAAGTTACGGGGGAAAGATTGCTTTAGACTATTACCATTAGTCGGAGGCTAAACTCCCGGGGGAAACGTTTATTAACTATGCGTACAGAAATAACCTGAAATAAGTTTAAGAACAAAAAACTAAATTATTTTCTTTATTTTTAATGGATACGCGAATATCAAACTAAATTTAATTTTTTTTTTTGGTGAAAATTTCTTTCGGAGATTATTAACAATTAATTTTGTTACAAGCGGGCAGGTGGGTAAGATAGATAGCTAAGCTGTTACTTATGTCTTTTTAGGAGGCTAAATAAAATGAATAAAAACTTCACAAAATAATGCAATGTCAATTAATAATAAATAGTTATAGCTCGCCAAACATTGGTGACAGCAATGCGTTTAGTTGACTAAACATGAACTCAATTAACGCACATCTAAGAATCCCAATTTTTGTTACACCCCTTCCCACCCCTACCCTTTGATATGTCCCTGCACTCTCTTTGTTTCACGAACCTGAACTTTATTAAGATTCTGATGTCCCAAACACTTTTCAATCGAATATTGAATATTTATTACACCATTTTTTAAATAGATACGATTTCATTTCCGAAAAGAAAAGAAAATAAATGCCACAAACACAGTTATGTGATTTTTTTTCTTTTTAATTCGTTTCGCGTAGTTATCGGGAATTCTATTTTGTGCCCTTTCCTGGAAACGGAAGCAGTCACACCACTGCAAAATATTATATAAGCGATAATAATTTTAAAACATTTTAAAAATGTGTAATTTTTCTTTACCTTAGATTAGGGTTCCTCAAACTATCCTTGTATCAAAATTAATGTCCCACAGTTTGCCTGAATTAATAGCCAAGAAAGAAAAAAAAGGTTTTAAGTCTAGGAACGAAGTTTTGATCTGACTGGGGGGATAACTCACATTGGTCCGTCAGACAGAAGTCTCCGGCTTTTAATTGAACTAAGCGCGCGCCTTTCAAACGAGACCCGGATCTGCCTCACTCCTGCCCACAGCGCGCGCCTGTTTGTGTGGGAGGGGAGATGCTCATCCGCCTGTTTGGAGTTGCTTACACGTCGACTCACTCCTTGGAGGTTGGGTAAGGGGGAGGTGGAAGGGTAAGGGAGTGGGGGAGTTGGCTCGTAGAAGGACGAACTTCAAAAAATTCGATTCCAATCCGGACATGTAGTTACGAGTTCTTCGGTTTTCTTTTAGAAAGAGCCGATAATTGATACGAGTTGAGGTTGATGATATTTGGATTAATGTAAATTAATTTGATTACATGCGCAAGATTAAAGATTAATCTTACTTAATGAAATTTAGTTTGAATACACTTGAATAAACGGAAATCTCTAAATTTTCTTTAGAAATAAAGAAATAAAGGAGAGAACACTTTAAAAGATGGAAGGGTAAAATTATTTAAACAGCGATGAGATACAAATTTAGAATTTCATCGAAACAACGAAGATAGACAAATTAGGGACGTCATCAAAACAAAAAAGATAGAGAAATTAGGGACGTCATCAAAACAAAAAAGGTAGACAAATCAGGGACGTCATCAAAACAAAAAAGATAGACAAATTAGTGACGTTATCAAAACAAAAGAGATAGACAAATTAGAGACGTCATCAAAACAACTAAGATAGACAAGTCGGGACGTCATCGAAACAACAAAGACAGACAAATTAGGGACGTCATCGAAACAACAAAGATAGACAAATTAGGGACGTCATCAACACAACAAAGATAGACAAATTAGGGACGTCATCGAAACAAAAAAGATAGACAAATTAGGGACGTCATCAAAACAAAAAAAAGATAGACAAATTAGGGACGTCATCAAAACAACAAAGATAGAAAAATTAGGAATGCAATAAACACTAAATTTCATTTTTATGGACATTTAAAGAAATGTATCTGTTCGAAATTTAATTTGAAAACAAAAAAAAACACACACACAAAACTTTATTTTTTTGTTTCAGGAAGTTATTGCTAAATAAGCACACCCCCCCCCCCACCCAAAAAAAAAAAATTTTAAAGTTGTCATAGGGATAAACTGCAAAGAACAGAACAACTTGCTTGTAGATCTCAACGGTCACAAGTTTGGAAATAAATTTGACAAAAAATTTACCAGGATGTAAAACAAAGTCTATTCAAAATGTTGCATTTCCAGCACAATGTCTTTAAAATACTGAGCTCTCAAGCCGTACCTTCTACCCGATGTATTGATATGTGTTGTATTTTTCACAGGGGTAAAGTAACCCGGGGGACATATGTTCATCAAGTAGTACATATTGCCTTTCTAAAACTCAACGATGTCCACCAGGTTTGTTGATTCCAATTAATTAAGTTCAACTTTTCAAATGCTTAGAGAGTAAGATGCGCAATGTTGATTACGGTTGCTTGGTGAAGTGACGTCATATAAAGCATAGGTCCTCTGGACGAGAGGAAGAACACAACCTGGGACGCGGTGGGTGTGAAATGACAGCAAATAGATCGATGACATAAATTGAACAGATTGATAGCCCCCTATTGAGTGGCGTGTTCGTTGCACAGCGATTGTGTTGAAGGATGATTGCTTGGGTTGGGAATGGTGTGAAGGTTGTTAAATGATTGTTTTTGGATTGAAGATGGCGTGTGGGTGGATGTTTTTGTTGATGGTCAAATCGATTTTTTTTTAAAAATTAGGTCATTGAGTGAAAGCGGTCACGTGATAACAGTTTTCGATAGAGTATCCGGAACTTGTTGATCAATGAATACTAAATTAATATTCGTTAGAGATTTCTGTAGTTTGCATTGTGGAAATGTAGTACAAGACTCTGTGCCCGGCGAAGGGAATCGAACCACACGCAATTGCAACACGATTTATTTTACAACCAAATCGAGCTTCTTTTTTTTAAAATCATCCCACCTTCCACCTCCCCCCCCCCACCAACCCCCATCACCACCATTTTTTGCAAAGGCTTGATCTGTTGTGAAAAGTTAAACAATTCTATTTGGCTGACACTTTGCATCCAGAGCCAGAAACTCGTTCCAAAAAAAAAAAAAAAAAATTAGATACCTGTAGGTCCATCTATTTATCAATGAAAAATTATTTTATACGATGAAAAACATATTTTTATTGTTAATACAGTATGCAGATAGGCGTATGATTTGCTCAATTTTTATTAAATTTTGTTACAGTCTCTCAGTCTGTCACGCCAGTCTTGCAATCAGTTTTTTTTTCACTTCTACTGAATAAGAAGTTTTCAAACTTTTCACACATGTGTTGCTTCGATATCAATACAATAACTCATGAATATAGACCGAAATTGGTGGATACAATAATTATTGTTAATAATACTTTATGCAAATAGTAAAAAAAGGGGGTGGGGGGGCGCGGGGAGGGAATAAACTAGTAAACTTGGTCAATAAGTTGTAGCGCCTAGTCGTGAACACAAAGTCAAAACTATTGTAGACTTGTCCGTCACAGGGTGATGAGATTGTAGACTTGTCCGTCACAGTGTGACGATGGTGTAGACTTGTCAGTCACAGTGTGACGATGGTGTAGACTTGTCCATCACAGTGTGACGATGGTGTAGACTTGTCCGTTACAGTGTGACGATGGTGTAGACTTGTCCATTACAGTGTGACGATGGTGTAGACGTGTCCATTACAGTGTGACGATGGTGTAGACTTGTTCGTCACAGTGGTACGACGGTGTAGACTTCGCATGATGAAATCATAAGATCTGGGATTTGTCTTTAGGGAAAGCAAATTGTCTCACTCCACGCACCTGGATAACTCAAAGGTACATCATGTGTGGATGATACTGTTAAGCACCATTAGCGTCACAGGAGTTGTCAGAGTTTTCTCTGGGTTTATTTTATAATGCCTTTGGGACTTGATCTCCAGGTTAGATTTCAGAGTTTCCTTCTCTTAGATCAGTTGCCTTGCAAGGTTAACGGGTCCCATCCAACCGGGGTGCTAGCGATGTTTTCGCTTGTCTAGGCTTTGGTTGGGGTTAAGCTCCAGACAACAATCTATTAGGATTGAATCAGCTTAGACCTCTCAGTCTCCCAGCACCCTTCCCATCAATCCATTATAGTATTTTGTATAAATCTAATGCACAATGTGTAAGAAAAGTCTTGCCAAGGACTCTAAGTTTAAACGATTGACACTTAATAATAAACTATCTCAAATCGCCCTTTAAACAAGAATGAACATGAAACCCAAAACAAATTTATGTTTCCTTACATTACATTTTAGCAACACACGCGTTTATATATATATATATATATATAAGAATGAGCTACAGTGACATAACGCCAAAGAGCCTATACGATTTAAGTACGTTTGGATTCCTAAAAACAATCATAGTTATTTTCTATTATTCTACGGAAATCGCATACATTTAAATGCGCAAAAAAATATTTGAAATCCGCTTTTATTTTAGTAATATGTCAAGTTTTATTATTATAAAATACAAAAACATTTAAAGTATCAACTATGGAAATATTTTAAGAATTTTTCATGTGTTTGAAAGTTATGAAAAAATAAAAAAGTAAAAAAATCATGATCAAAGAGTTACACCGTAATCACATTTATCGGGAAAGCCCAAACATCAGTTGTTTTTAGTGCGTCTTTTAGTGCGTTGTTAATATTGGGAAATAAAATTAAAATCAATTTGTTCTAAACAATCATGCAAATGACGTCATAGCGCGAATAGTCTATTACGCCAAAACTCTTAGGTTTCTTTAAATTTAATTACCGCGCGTGACAAAACTGATAATTTATTTTCCCTTCTTAAAAGTAAAATTAATAAATACAATTGATTGGTTTTTGAATTGTTAAAAAAACACACACACATTTTGGTTTTGTATTTTTTTACATTTAAAAAGTTTTGCCTGCTTTGATTCCAAAAATTTACTGTTATTAAATTTATAACACAATAAAAACTAACCTTTCAACATAATTCTAAAAAGAAAATTCGGTTAAGTCAATCAGTGCAACGCAACTCCATAGCTAAATAGCATTCCCTAATTCACTTATAAATCATACAAATAAGAACAAACCATATGAAGTGCAAAATATGTAATTTTGGGTATGGAAGGGACTACAATTCCCGGGAAGATTTTCTAAATTTATTTAAATCCGGGTGGGGAGGGGTTGGTCACTTTGCCCCAGGCAGCACAAGATACGTCTCAAAAAAAAGGAAAGAATTTGATAAATAATTAACCTTCTTGGGTACATACCAAACAGAGGTAGGAAATAGGATATGTACATTTTTACGTGGATGACAATATGGTTAACTCCTATGGTATTACATTTGTGAAAAAAGAGATGTTGCATTCTCTTTTTACAAAAAAATGGTATGTTTGTTTTGTTCAAGAAAGCACAAGATAACTGTCAAAAAAAAAAAGAATGAATTTGATAAATAATTAATTTTCTTGGGTAAATACTTATCGTAGTTAGGAAAAAGGATGTGCAGATTTTTTACGTGGATGACAATATATTGAAATCATATGGTATTACATTTGTGAAAAGAGAGATGTTAAATTCTCTTTTTACAAATAAACATGTGTATACCAATTAAGAAAATCAATGGCGTTAACAAATCTTGGGTATATTTATATAAGTATATCCATGAATATCAAAACCCAATCATTTTTTTACACACTTGAAAATTAAATTTTGACCAATGAAGATGGGTTAATATTTCCTTTTCTGTGAAAATGAAAACATATTTTTGTTGTTTCTTTGCAAAAAGTAAAGAGGTGTGCAATTTTATGAGATTAAAAATTTAAATTTTTAAAAAGACTGTCAAATCTGACATAGGCGTGAAAAACAGTTGCGAGAATCTTCTTGGCTAAAATAATTCTTTGTTTTACGATTTTCTGATAATGTATAATTTAAAAAAAGGTAAAAATGTGTTAACATTTTTGATGAAGATATCAATATATATCGAGTTCCTCTAATACAAAAAATATTTTAAAGTTATGAATTGGAATGAGTTTTTGCAATAGCAGGTTGGATTTTTTCGCAAAGCACCTACCATTATTATCCTGATAACATCGAGTCATTTATTTTAGTTCATAATAAATAAATACAGGTGTATTTTTTTTTTTTTTTTTTTGGGGGGGGGGGTTGAAATTCTATATAAACCGTTAGGTATATAATAAATGTACTGTATATTTACTTTATAAAAAAAGAAACCAAAATTAATTTCAAATTACTCTACGCGCTGAACTGCAGTGGTAGCCCAGCCCAAGCTTTAGTTGTTAGGGGTCGTTTCGCAAATTACGTCACGCTTGGGGGGAGAGGGATTACAAAATTTGTGACGTCACACGTTTTTTTTTTAATCTAAAATTTTCTAATTTTAAAAAAAAATCTTTATTCCATTATTTGTTAAAACATGAATTTGAGGTCGAAATCGCCTCAGGTATAATAAGTACCGTGAAACTCATATCGAAAAATTACGGAAAAAAACTGTTGTGGCCATTTTAGATTCGGCTCGGGGAGGACTTCTTTGTTTTGCTTTTTGCGTCACAGTTTTCTTATAACACAACATCTTAATCCATTATGGTAAAATGTTAAAGAATAAAATAAAATCTTAGTTTAGTTGTCAAAAAGTTTATGCATGTTTTGAATTTTTTTTAGGTGTGACGTGAAACTAAAAGGGGGGGGGGGTGGCAGGGGTAAAGAATTTGTGCCACATTGTGACAAGGGGAGAGGGGGGTCTGAAAAGGTATTTTTTTAGCGTGAAGTAAGTTGCGAACGACCCTTTATCGAGCCCGAATCGAATCATTCTGAAGACCCTACCGAGCATAGACCGAACTTTAAAAAAAAAAATGGTTCGATCGACATCTCTAGCTGCGACCCCTGGTGTCCTTCTCTTAATGGCAATATGGGATGTCTACCGTCGTTTCTCCGCCGAGCATTTTAGCTTGGTTTTATCTTCTCATAAAAGACATGTCTTTTACATCCGTGTAAATTTAGAAATCAAATTAGATTAAGTGAAAGATGAGCATCGGCTCTGATGAGACGTGGAACTGCGGGAATGGGCTGAAGGGAAATTAACATTTCGGCCACCGTTTAAGGTGCGCTCCGAAAAGCGTTCGATATTCTCAAACAGGTCGGGAAACATCAGCTCCGGGTTGAGGAGTCTGTGCGTTATGATGACAGCCTCCTAAAGAAAATAACCGCCGTCGTGATGAGCGATCGTGTGCTTTCTTTTGTTGTGAGCTTGTGTGATTAGATGTTGTTAAAACGGGACCGGGAACGGGAAAAGGATCGGTCTCTGCCGTCTTGTTGACCTGCAGAACAAACAATGCGGGAAAGGCGACCCGTTGTTAAAACTATGTCACGGGCGTGGAGACTAAGGCGATAATTGAATGCCACCCGTGGGTTGAAGACTAAGTGGGCAAGTCGAGAGTGGGCAAGTCGGAAGACTTTGTGCCGGCGCAAGTAGAAATTGCGAGATATTTGATTTTTTTCCCCCGTACCTGATTAAAAGAGGTGAGATAGAATTTAAGGTAAGATTACCCATGAAGCAGTTTCTAGGGAAGGTACGACAGGGTGACCAGTAGAGTTGCTAGATGTGCAATGAAATGGTCTGATCTTGAGTTTGTCCCCCTTCACTCCGTAGAGTTTTAAAACAAAAACAATATAGAATAAAAATCAAAATTCGACAATATATAGACCAATATAATTCTTTTGTTTGAAAACTACTGAAAATTCCATCTTCAAAATGCTGCAAACATAGGCGGACAGTCAAGTCAACATGGGCGGACCGCAAAGTCCACCCTGCTCTTCCTTAGCAATTTACAATGACTCATGACCTTTTGGAAGTAACCGACCGAAAGTCATTTTTTACTTTCAGTTGTCTTTCGGTTTTGCCCGAGACCATAAATTCACACTGGGTCGGTCTCTAATCCCAAGATTTATTAAATTAGTAAACTAGAAAGTCATAATGTATGAATTTTTTTTGGTTGTATTTCCATTTTCCATATTTATTTTCTAGTTTATTAAATGTGAGTATGTGATTGTGTAAAAAACTAAAATTCTTCATTTTCAAACCAGTTCTAATAGTTACATTTCAAAACCATCCTTCGAATCAAATGTCCTTAACACGCTCCAATTTCATTAATTCGCCATCGACAAAACCAAAATGCAAAAAATGCTTAAAACAAACAAATACGCAAAACCAAGGTAAATCTTTGATAGGCATTTTAAAAAAAAAATATTTTAATCTATATTAATATTTTAATGCATAACCCAATTTTAAACCACAGATTTATTACACCAACTATTCCATAAAACAAAAGAGAATATTACGCACCAAACGTACTTGCGATATATTTTCTTTTAAAGGACCTCGGTTAGCGCAGTTATCGGCAATTTTATTTCGTGAAATCTTTGGGATTATGTTTCCTCCATCTTCTCAATTAGCCATCCGAAGATTTTCACTCACAGCCGAACTGAAAGAAAGAAACACGCAAACAAACGTGAAGTTGATATTAAAGATTTTTTTGTACAAATAACGCGAAATTTATTAACTGAATAAAAGCAAGATGGTAACTAACTTTTTGTAAGATATGAGTTACCATCTGAAACCAATGACCACCAAAGAGTAGGCCGTAATGGTGACGTCTCTTGTTTACTTTGTACATCATCACCATTCGACAGCGATGTTAGAGCGGCCTAACAAAATAAAAGTACGAACCCCATTATAGTGTCGCAGTGGTTCTCTTACATTTTCAAAGTTTAAACCCTCAAAGGTCTCCACCGCCTCCATAAAATCCAAATGTGCAAATCTCTTCAATCGGACTGGACACATTTTCTCTAGTAGTTACACCACTTGCAGGACAAAACTCATGAAGGTAAACTCAGCCAATCAACAAGACGTAGATCATGAAGATAAACTCAGCCAATGAACAAGACAATGATCATGAAGGTAAACTCAGACAATCAACAAGACAATGATCATGAAGATAAACTCAGCCAAACAACAAGACAATGATCATGAAGATAAACTCAGCCAATCAACAAGACAATGATCATGAAGATAAACTCAGCCAATCAACAAGACGTAGATCATGAAGATAAACTCAGCCAATGAACAAGACAATGATCATGAAGGTAAACTCAGACAATCAACAAGACAATGATCATGAAGATAAACTCAGCCAATCAACAAGACGTAGATCATGAAGATAAACTCAGCCAATGAACAAGACAATGATCATGAAGGTAAACTCAGACAATCAACAAGACAATGATCATGAAGATAAACTCAGCCAAACAACAAGACAATGATCATGAAGATAAACTCAGCCAATCAACAAGACAATGATCATGAAGATAAACTCAGCCAATCAACAAGACAATGATCATGAAGATAAACTCAGCCAATCAACAAGACGTAGATCATGAAGATAAACTCAGCCAAACAACAAGACAATGATCATGAAGATAAACTCAGCCAATCAACAAGACAATGATCATGAAGATAAACTCAGCCAATCGACAAGACAATGATCATGAAGATAAACTCAGCCAATCAACAAGACAAAGAATATGAAGATAAACTCAGCCAGTCAACAAAGACAATGATCATGAAGATAAACTCAGCCAATCAACAAGACGTAGATCATGAAGATAAACTCAGCCAATGAACAAGACAATGATCATGAAGGTAAACTCAGACAATCAACAAGACAATGATCATGAAGATAAATTCAGCCAGTCAACAAGACAATGATCATGAAGGTAAACTGAGCCAGTCAACAAGACAATGATCATGAAGGTAAACTCAGCCAATCAAAAAGACAAAGATCATGAAGATAAACTCGGCCAATCAACAAGATAAAGATCAATAAGGTAAACTCAGCCAATAAACAAGATAAAGATCAAGAAGGTAAACTCAGCCAGTCAACAAGATAAAGATCAAGAAGGTAAACTCCGCCAACTAAGAGCATATCTCACTGGTTCATAAATGCACTGGAAGAAGTGGAGGACTTCATATACCTAGGTACCAACATTGACATAAATGCTACATCCAAAGTGGATTTCAGGGCTGGATTAGGAAAGTCTGGGTCTGCACTTCTGCTATTAAAGAAAATATGGGAGTAAAAGGTGATTACTCTTTAAACCAGTCAGAATTTTCAACACTAAGCAACTAGACAGGAAAGCACAGGACAGAGATACATAGACAATTCTTGTAGACGTCACTTCCCACAGACAGGGTAAAAAGCATACGTAAGTTATTAAGTTTCTCCACTGTGTATAACCAGCAACAACTTAATCAAAGTACCCCCGGGTGTACATGTACCACAGTTTGAGAATATTGCATCTAGAGACTTGAGACATACAAAATACGTAAATCTTAATTTGTTTGTGCTATATTGACCTTTGTCAAAGAAACTTTTATTTGTGCTGGAAAAAAACCATGATTTGTTCTGGAAGAAACCATGATTTGTGCTGGAAGTAACCATGATTTGTGCTGGAAGTAACCATTGCCCGTGCTGGAAGTAACCATGACCTGTGCTGGAAGTAACCATGATTTGTGCTGGAAGTAAACATGATTTATGCTGGAAGTAAACATGACCTGTGCTGGAAATAAACATATCTTGTGCTTGAAGTTAGATTTTAACAAAGTTTTGATTTCGTGAAATGCTAGACATGTTAATATAACAAAAGTCCTTTGCATAGCATAAAGTTGTATCATATCATTTCCTTCATATTTAACTTCTAATCTTTCTAATTTTTCTTCTAGATATTTCACTCCGTCCACCCGCCACCACCTTTTCCCATCGTCAAATGCATTACTAGCCCAGCCTTAGCCATGGCCACTTTGCCTCGCTTTCATTCCAGTAGATTTGAGATTTTTATTTCACAATGTCGCCAGGTTCAACAACTGCAAGTTTCTGTTTAAACTGGGCCAGTGGAACACCCCGGGGGGGATCCACAGTAGCTGGTGCTCATTAAAATTGACCTACTTGAATCCAGGTACATGGAGGTGTGGGTGGGGCTGGGTGGCGGCGGCTGTCATCAACCTGGGAGGTAGGTGTGGAGGAGATCGTGAGGTGTTTAAAACTATTAAATTCGGCGTAGTTGTAGAAGGAGTAGTATTGAAGGGTCAAGGTCACCGGTGTAGGAGGAAGAGCTAAATATATATAACTTAAATGTCTATAACATTGGCTAATGGGAATATTAGGAAATCATTTTTACTTTGGGGGGGGGGGTGGAGGGGGGGGTACAATATGGAAAGTGAAACGATGCATCTCTACATTCTACGAATTAATAAATAAGAATAGTTCCCTCGGACAGCTGTGATGTGGTTGGTTCTGGAGATCATCCAAACAAAGAGAATGAGAAAACGTCAACGTTGAAATAATTACAGACGAATACTAAATGCCAAGCATGAATGTATTACGACACCTAAGCTGATGATAAATGAAGTAAATAGGAGGCGTGATTGATAAGGAAAGACAAACACCACGATTTGTCTTAAACAAATGGACTGACATGTTCAGGACATATGGCATTTAGTGAAATGTTTCATCTTAAAGGTTTATATTCAACTACCTGTTACCGTAAGCGCGTTCATATTAAGAGACGCGAGCCTTCTCTCTGGAAACTTTATCCTTGAAATGATAAAATAGTTTTGTGGGATTCCTTTTTTTCAAATATTTTTAAATTTTACACCTTCCCGGAACTTTTGCCACTTTTTGCCCTGGATACATGCCCCTACCTACACGGCACATGTGCCCCTACCTGCACGGTACATGTGCCCCTACCTGCACGGTACATGTGCCTCTATCAACTCGGCGCACATGCCATTATCTGTGCGGGGAACGTGACTGTAACTTTGTAATCGTAGCTTATCATTTATCGGTTATCGAAAATATCATGCAAGTTTCACCAACAGATCATAGGTGTGTGGCAGAATGTGGAAATGCGCTTAACATTGTAAATAGAAACAGCGGTAAAAGAAATCGTGTCCAAACATCAAATGCAGTGTAAGTTTTGTTGGTTTTTTTCACTGGATAAGTACACTATCAAAATGCTTCATTAATATTCTTCGAACCAGCACGCATACCTCCAGGCAGGGCAAGGAAATCTACAAACAGACTTGTTAGAATTCGATTGCATGGAATAGTTGGAACGTCTGATCGCAATCTTCTGTAAAGTACAAAACATAAAGAAAATCGTGTTCAAATAAATGGTACATGTACAGCTGCATTTGTGTGTCATTTTTTTAAACATACAAAAGCTGTACCTCGTTGGCAGTTATCAAGTGATTTCTCTTAAAAGATTTATGAAGTAGACAGAAAAAACTGCATGACTAACATGCAGCGAGGAAGTTTTAATTAAAAAAAAAAAAAAGAAAATCTTAGAAACCAGGAGCAGATGAGAACCATTCGTCAGTCTGACGGGGGTGTTCTACAATGCTTACTTTACATTCCTCTAAGCCAGTGGTTCTCAACCTTCCTAATGCCGCGACCCTTTAATTAAGTTCGTCAGGTTGCGTAACACACAAGCATCAAATTATTTTCGTGGCTACTACATAACTGTACAATGTCGGTGTTTTCCGATGGTCTTAGGCGACCCCTGTGAAACGGTCATTTGACCACCAAAGGGGTCACGATGCACATATTGAGAGCCGCTGCTCTAAGCGAAAACCTAACAGCCTTTCAAAAACACAGAGCAACCGAAATGTCGTCATGTTTTGTTTTTGTTTCAACAGAGTAACTGAATCTCACATTGTAGCGAAGGAAGGCAATGTGTTGCCATTTGGGAACATGAAGTGAGGACCGTTAATCTGATCGATCGTCAGCAGACGTGCATTCGAGCTCTAAGATTTTCGTTGACCCGATTGTGTTTATTATATTTATAAATTTGAAACGATCAAGGCCATATAATTAGTAAAATATCACTTCCTTACACGTTTTTTTAAATCTTATTTTTAGCAACTTCCGGTGAAATGGCATCATCGTCGCTAGAATCTATTTATAAAGATGTGCGTTTGAAAAGCAGGTCACACGTGAGGAGTTTGAATAATTATGTCGATTTGTGTGTTGAGGTGAAAAACAACAAAGATCCACGAAAATTCAGTTTTTAAGATGTGTGGTGCCAATGAACTAGGATTAGATTTGCTTTCAGTGTAGTTAGATGTGATGCCATTCAAATTATCTGTAAAAATAGTAGGAGGGATGCTCTAGAGCAGTGGTTCTCAACCTTTCTAATGCCCCAACCCTTTAATACAATCCCTAATTTTGTTTTGACCCCCAACTTTCAAATTATTTTCGTTGCTATTTCAATTTTCTGATGGTCTTAGGCAACCCCTGTGTAAGGGTCCTTCAATCCCTAAAGAAGTTGCAACCCACAATTTGAGAACCGCTGTTCTAAAGCCACTTTTTTTTTGGGAAGGGGGGGGGGGGTATTCTCAGCATCCTGTTTAGTTTTACCGTTGGGAATAATTCTTTGGATCTGCCCGTCACTTGCTTGTATTTTTTAACTTAAATGTCTATAACATTGGCTAATGGGAATATTAGGAAATCATTTTTACTTTGGGGGGGGGGGGGGAGTGGGGGGTACCATATGGAAAGTGAAACGATGCATCTCTACATTCTACGAATTAATAAATATGAATAGTTCCCTCGGACAGCTGTGATGTGGTTGGTTCTGGAGATCATCCAAACAAAGAGAATGAGAAAACGTCAACGTTGAAATAATTACAGACGAATACTAAATGCCAAGCATGAATGTATTACGACACCTAAGCTGATGATAAATGAAGTAAATAGGAGGCGTGATTGATAAGGAAAGACAAACACCACGATTTGTCTTAAACAAATGGACTGACATGTTCAGGACATATGGCATTTAGTGAAATGTTTCATCTTAAAGGTTTATATTCAACTACCTGTTACCGTAAGCGCGTTCATATTAAGAGACGCGAGCCTTCTCTCTGGAAACTTTATCCTTGAAATGATAAAATAGTTTTGTGGGATTCCTTTTTTTCAAATATTTTTAAATTTTACACCTTCCCGGAACTTTTGCCACTTTTTGCCCTGGATACATGCCCCTACCTACACGGCACATGTGCCCCTACCTGCACGGTACATGTGCCCCTACCTGCACGGTACATGTGCCTCTATCAACTCGGCGCACATGCCATTATCTGTGCGGGGAACGTGACTGTAACTTTGTAATCGTAGCTTATCATTTATCGGTTATCGAAAATATCATGCAAGTTTCACCAACAGATCATAGGTGTGTGGCAGAATGTGGAAATGCGCTTAACATTGTAAATAGAAACAGCGGTAAAAGAAATCGTGTCCAAACATCAAATGCAGTGTAAGTTTTGTTGGTTTTTTTCACTGGATAAGTACACTATCAAAATGCTTCATTAATATTCTTCGAACCAGCACGCATACCTCCAGGCAGGGCAAGGAAATCTACAAACAGACTTGTTAGAATTCGATTGCATGGAATAGTTGGAACGTCTGATCGCAATCTTCTGTAAAGTACAAAACATAAAGAAAATCGTGTTCAAATAAATGGTACATGTACAGCTGCATTTGTGTGTCATTTTTTTAAACATACAAAAGCTGTACCTCGTTGGCAGTTATCAAGTGATTTCTCTTAAAAGATTTATGAAGTAGACAGAAAAAACTGCATGACTAACATGCAGCGAGGAAGTTTTAATTAAAAAAAAAAAAAAAAAAAAATTTTAGAAACCAGGAGCAGATGAGAACCATTCGTCAGTCTGACGGGGGTGTTCTACAATGCTTACTTTACATTCCTCTAAGCCAGTGGTTCTCAACCTTCCTAATGCCGCGACCCTTTAATTAAGTTCGTCAGGTNGATCCACGAAAATTCAGTTTTTAAGATGTGTGGTGCCAATGAACTAGGATTAGATTTGCTTTCAGTGTAGTTAGATGTGATGCCATTCAAATTATCTGTAAAAATAGTAGGAGGGATGCTCTAGAGCAGTGGTTCTCAACCTTTCTAATGCCCCAACCCTTTAATACAATCCCTAATTTTGTTTTGACCCCCAACTTTCAAATTATTTTCGTTGCTATTTCAATTTTCTGATGGTCTTAGGCAACCCCTGTGTAAGGGTTCTTCAATCCCTAAAGAAGTTGCAACCCACAATTTGAGAACCGCTGTTTTAAAGCCACTTTTTTTTTGGGAAGGGGGGGGGGGGTATTCTCAGCATCCTGTATAGTTTTACCGTTGGGAATAATTCATTGGATCTGCGCGTCACTTGATTGTATTTTATGTCGTAATGTAATATTTCATGTAGTTTTGTAATAGTTCATGTAGATTTGTAATAGTTCATGTAGTTTTGTAATAGTTCATGTAGATTTGTTATAGTTCATGTAGTTTTGTAATAGTTCATGTAGATTTGTAATAGTTCATGTAGTTTTGTAATAGTTCATGTAGATTTGTAATAGTTCATGTAGTTTTGGCAAGGTTTATGTATTTTTGGGAGAGCTCGTGCAATATTTTGAATAATTCATTTAGTTTTGGAAAAGTTGCTTTATTTTTGTAATAACTCATGAATTTTTTGGAATAACTCATTTATTTTTTGGAATAACTCATGTATTTTTTGGAATAACTCATGTATTTTTTGGAATAACTCATGTATTTTTTGGAATGATTCACGGCGTATTTGAATATTTCGGATATTTTCAATAGTTACTGCATTACTGAAACAGTTCACGAGATTCTAGAGTAGTCCATTTCGTACATTGAATAACATAAGAAAGTAATTCTCTTTCTTTGTATATCTCTATATTTTAAATCTCTCCATATCTCCGTATTCCTATCGTTAACATTTTTCTCTGACTCTCATTATCTTTCTTCATAAATCTATTTTCTGTCTCTCTCTCTCTCTCTCTCTCTCTCTCTCTCTCTCTCTATTGTTCTTCATTACTCTATTTTCTCCATCTCCCCTCTCAAATGTTTCGATCAGTACCAATCTGTCTATCCCTTTCAATCTCACCCATCAGCTGGTTCCCTAACTCCATGTGACGCTCGATAGATGTTTAGTTTTCCAGAGAGTAGCTTGCTGTGTACGTTCTGTTGGCCCCCAAACAAGCTGATCAATGGACTCGATGAATGCTGGTTAGACAGTGAGTGCTCTACGATGTACTGGCATCATATTCCGCGTCAAGCTGGACGGACTCAATAGTGTTGTGACACTGTACTCTAGAGCTTGGTACTGTGATACCCTTGTAGTGTAGAACCTTGGAATGTGATACCATAATACCGTAGAACAGTACACTGTGATAACGCTTTACTTTGAAACGTTGTACTTTGTTGTCCAGCCGCATACAATAAGAGGCCAACCGAATTTTGGGTTGGGAGCCGAAAGTTGTCATTTGATCTCTTTCGGCGTAGTTTTCGTTTCGGCCGAAACAGAAATGTTAACTTTCGTTTTATTTTCTCTTTCGACCGAAAGTGATTGAAGATTTCGGTCATCTAACAGGAGATAGACTATCAGTTTTTCTGTCTGTCGGCCGGCAATTCCATATACATTATTGCTGTCATCGAATGATGTATGACTTATTTCTCCGCACTTCTCACAGCTGCATGATGACCTACTGGCACAATATTTCCACCAAAAAAAAAAGTTTCAATTAGGCATAGACCAGTGGTTCTTAAACTTTTTGGAGGTACCGAACCCCACCAGTTTCATATGCGCATTCACCGAACCTTTCTTAATAGGAAAAATATTTTTATTTTTTTTTCTGATTTTTTGGGACCTCCGCCGAACTCCTGAGACTGACTAGCCGAACCCCTGGGGTTCGATCGAACTCACGTTAAGAACCACTGGCATAGACGAAGGTAAATATTTTTGTGGGAAACAACTAATGGAATGGTCATATTTATTATATTACTTTATTTTAATCATTTTCATCAATAAAATTTGTGAACCCTAGGTTTCTTCAATTAATTCATTTGTGACATTCCTTATGAGTTATCATTATCATGCTTATTTATTAATTGTGTTGTCATAGACAAAATTGAATTGTAGTGTGAAAAAAAAATCCTATGGAATGGTAACTTTTCTTTGATAAGTTAATTGTTTTGTTAAAAACAATTAGGGAAATCTTTGGTTTATTCAATTATTTCACTTATTGAAATGTGTCGTTATCATGCTGATTAAACGTGTCAGGGACGCAATTTTAAAACTCCACCAAATTAGTCACCTGTATGCACACAAATGGAAAGAAAGAGAATGATTAAACCTTAGGTACATTTTTTTTTTTTTAATGCGAGTATTTATTGAAATTGTGTGTAATTAGGAGCACAGTGAGCCAAGCATTAGTTAAGAACGTTGCCACCAAGGGTTGCCACATCAAGAGTAAAACATTGTTACCATCAGCGTTTCGTTTAAGCTTAAGCTTACACAGACGTGTCCATGTAGCACTGTTTCGTATAAAAACTATGTATCAGGCCTACTGTGTTATACCAAACGTAGCTCAACATTCGTT
>CAXITT010001090.1:0-72500 GCA_964033795.1 Lymnaea stagnalis | reverse complement strand
TTAGAGAAGGGTGGACTAATTCTAATAGGAAATATCAGAAGATAATAATAATCCCTTACGACTGGGTTTCGATCACATGAGACGCAGTGTGATGCACGTCAGACAAGAGATAAAGAAACATAATTTAAAAGTTGAAAGAATTGTTCTCCTTTAGTTGAAAACAAATCCTTGTATATGTATGGTATAAAATTTATCTCTCTCTCTCTCTCTCTCTCTCTCTCTCTCTCTCTCTCTATCTCTCTCTCTCCCCATATATATATTCATATATATATATATCTATATATCTATATANATATATATATATATATATATATATATATATATATATATATATATATATATATATATTATATATATCTTAAAGTTAAGTATATGGCTTAATTGACAAGTAGATTAGGAATCGAATTTTTAAGGACACCCACACAGAGGCTAACCTTCTTTATTCAAAGCCTGTGTTACGTTAAACATCCCTAAACATCACTTGAAGAGACGTATCTTAATAAAAGCATACTCTTCTTATCATCGCAACAAAACACGCCCATGGAAACATGAGGCACTTAACCATCGTTTATTTAAAATTTATTTTTGCGTGTTTTGCCTAGCGGCGATGCTCCCAAACGATCGACCGAAACACAGAAATAAATCCAGTCAGTACCCGTTCGACGCTTCTCACAAAAACTTGAACTGAAATTGCAACGTGCACTTCTGCTCAACTGATGTCAAGTCAGGTTCAAACTGATCCCCGCTCTGTTTGTCCTTCTGGTCATGCACTCAATGTATTTACACCACAGTGGACGAAATGTTATAATGCTATGGGCCACCGCCCTCTATCCCCATAAACACAAACAACGCATCTTCTCAGCATTATGTTTTGAGAACATTTAAAAAAAAAATCAAAACAGTTCACAGGGAAGACTTTTGTAAGCTGCACTTTGCAATTACAGCATGGTTGAAAGGAAACCGATTACAGGATAATGTTTACCAAAGTTCGACGAGTCGATTACTCAATAAACACAGTAAATTTTGTTGATGTGGTGGGTAATCGACTGCAATGTATCGTCGTGAAGGGGTTCATTGACTAGGTGAGGGCATTGTTTTTGGTTCAAGCAGTGATTTTATTGACTTGAAATAATTGTTGCCCTGAGTCAGGTTGAACCGCAACGGAGAATGGACCCTGTTCGAGAGCGGATCAGGTCAAATTGTGGCTATGTTAGAAAACTTAAGGTCATATTAGATTGTGCCATGACAGAGAACTGGTCATGTTTGATTGTGCATTGTTAAAGAACTGGTCATGTATGATTGTGCAATATTAGAGGACTCGTCATGTTTGATTGTACAATGTAAGGAGAACTGGCCATGTTAGATTGTGCATTGTTGAAAACTGGTCATTTTAGATTGTGGCAATGTTAGGGAACTGATCATGTTTGATTGTGCAATATTAGAGGACTGATCATGTTGATTGTGCAATGTTAGAGATTTGGCCTAGTTAGATTGTGCATTATTAGAACTGTTTTTTTTAGATTGTTGCAATGTTAGAGAAATTGTAATGTTTGATTGTGCAATATTATAGATCTGGCCTAGTTAGATCGTGCATTGTTAAGGAACTGGTGATGATAGATTATTGCAATATTAGAGAACTTGTCATGTTAGACTGTGCATTTTTAGAGAACTGGTCATGTTAGATTGTGGCCATGTTAGAGATCTTGTAATGTTAGATTGTGCAATACTAGAGAACTTGTCATGTAGTAACATGGTCATGCTATTTTGTTGTCATGTCAAAGGGTGAGATTATTGCATTTAAGATCTCAGGGCAGGCAAGTGTGTGTGAGGTTAGTAGTGAAGCTGGTACGCCCATGAATACATTGCCATTTATTGCGTATTATCACTCAAGAATCCAGATAGTATTACCTGGTACATATCTCCCTGCGATATTTGAATTGTATAAGCCGTAGTCCCAGTGTGATACGGTCCAATACTGACTGCATCTACATAACAATGTCCCCCAACACTTCCAGGTGTCACCAATTTCCCTAAATAAAATTCAACATAACTGCGCTCAGTGAGATTCTTAAGAATACCGAAAGTGCGTTTGGTGCGTCATATTTTTTTTAAGGAAATAGCTTTAATTTTAATATGGTATTATAAATATCCGGTATAAAAAGGGGCGCGACATAAGAATAGTATGGTTCAGGGGTGTGATTAAGTGCGCTAAAGTGTGCATTTTTTAACCTGGGATGGGGGGGGGAGAGAGAGAGAGAGATAGAGCACTAATTGAGATTCAAATTAACTGTGTTACTTTAATGCATGTTTTTTTCAAGTAACTTTAGACGATGGAAAGCTCACGCATTGCTTCCACCATACTTTGGCGGGCTATAAATATTGGTGTAATAAATGTATAATATAGTTCAGGGGCCGGACGTACGGGGGCGAGGGGGGTAGCACTAATTTGGAATATCATAAAGTGCGTTAATTGAATGTGTTTTGTTCGATGCCGCTATCATGTGTACATAATTTATTCTGTTCTTGTGGCCTTATCTTATTATACAACTACGGGAAAAATCTTATATCTTAACTCAACCCCCCCCCCGCCCCGCCCCTAAATTCTGGTAAAAACAATCTCATTGATGAGGTCCATCACCTCATGTGAGGGGAGTTAGCCTTTGTGGACACCAGTCATCTTTTTTTTTTTTTTGTCTTCAAATTGAAGACGGTCATTAGCTTAGAATTACCGCGAAAATTGCCCGACACCAAAGGTCACCGTGGTGATAATTAGAGATTACAGCAGACGTGAACTTCTGACGTGAACGGAAATCCTAACTCTAAGAGATGACTTTCATGGCATCGAGAGATGACGTTCATGGCATCGAGAGATGACGTTCATGGCATTGATCATATCGTCTGCCAGAAATGACATTTGTTTTCATGATACTCAATGAACTTTCCGATTTACTTGTTGTTGTATGAAGTCAGTGTATTCTGGGTCAGTCGTTGGATCGTGTTAGATGTTGGAGTGGTGTAACAAGTTGGATTCGGTGTAAGAATTTGGATTGGTGTACGACGTCGGATTTGTGTATGAAAATGCTATCGTGCAAGTAGTTCTAGTGGTGCATTCCACTTTTAAAATAATTGTTCGTTTCATTACACATGTCGCAGGAGATACATGTCACCAAGCTGAACGATTTCGTCGTATTTGATTGAGATGAGTACCTTTGTACAGCAGAAATATAAGCAGGAAAATAGTGTGAAAATAGTTTACCTATTTCTTTTTGGATACTAGTTGACATAGTTAGTATAATTAGGCATTTGTTTGAGTGTAAACTAAGCATTTGTTTGGGGGTCAAACTACGAGTCTATATTGTAAATTGTAAATGGCATCGACGTTGCATAATATGTTAACAGGATTTTGTACTAAAAAATTAAAAATTCTGACAAACTGATAAACAACATTACAATTGAATTTAACCTTTTACGATTTTATGAGATCTTTAATAAACTTTTAAATTTTTTTTGTAAACCCCCAAATCCCAGATATATTCTTAAGAAAATGGAAATTATCGATTTACAAACTTGATTAGTCTAGAATTGGGGGACGGAAAAAAAACACCATTTTTCAACTCACTGCTGAAAACACTGTTTTCGCACCAGTACATTTTTTTTTTATTATCTTTTATTTCATTAACAACCGGAAGTGACCTCGTTTTGCTCCACCGGGTGGCCGGGAAAGAATATCCTATCCAAGCAATTATGGATATGTATGTTTGATGAAATTTACCATGAGAGAGAGAGTGGTCGAGTTATGCGAGTCCGACAGCCAGAGGCAATCAATAACATTGGCTCCTCACAGAATTCAACAAGTGATATTGTAGAGATGTTGGCCACTTCTGGTCAAGTGAGCGCAAGTGTCGATGGTCAGGGACGATGCAATTGTCCCGTGCAGATGAGGGAGGAAGATTGTCAATAATATATTTTACTAAATGATGAAAACTACAGCTATGAAAGAAGTAAAAAAAGTGGTTACTTAATCAGTAAAATGCAGTTAAGAAACATGTAAAATGTTGCTGTGAGATAAGTAAAATGCTGTTATAGAAGAAGTAAAATCCTTTTTTTGTTTCATTAGTAGACACACGTAAGAACATGAAGTTTGTTTTTAACAACAAAAGATGCAGTTATTGTTTTTCTTTGATGCTAATTTAGGTTTTATTCAGTGATTTATACGAATGACCTGCCGAAACTAAGTAACATAATTGCTTTAAATGCCACTACAATAATAAAAAAAAATGATGAGTATCATACCGAGATAAGCCTATTACTATATCAGTCTAGAAAACTTATCTGTTATTTGTAAATAAAATTATCTATATATGTAGGGCCTATATATACAACCATGTATTTGGACTTTATTTTAATAGCATGTACTCTTACAAAACATCGAGATCATATAAAATGTTTAAAGATGATAATATAAGACGGCTTTAGGTTTTCAACGGATTTTCGTCTTGGATATGAAGTTTAATTTTGTTCACGACATCAATAAAGTTAAAAAAAATGTAAGAGCGATCGACATCGAGTAAGGAACTCATAAAATCGACAAAATCCAATTGGCCATTCAACTTATCTTTGTTAATGTAATGAATTTACTTATTGTTGAATTAAAATGTTCGTTTTTTTATTCCCTTTTAGATGATATTAAATAGCAACAAGACAAATATGCAAAAATTTTATATTTAAAGGCAAAATTTGTATTTCGTGTCAATATCAATATCATAATAGAAAAGTAACTAAAAATTTGAAATATTTGGGAGGAGACTCGACATATACTAAGATGGTCTTCTCTGACGCTGCCTTAAGGCTCTGCACAACATTGTTCTACCATGTGGTGTTAAAGGCAAGCTGCACAGCTCTCCCCCCGGCCTGTTTGGATATTAAATATTCTGGACACATCAACAATGCCGAAAACTTATTTGAGAGCTTTCGTAGTGCATCACCGCCTTATTGAAACTGTGGGCGCACCGTGCAACAAGGTTTGGATAATTCAGTGTCGTGGCGAGCTGGCCGCGATCTCTTGCCCGAATTATTAACAAATATAGATACATATATGATTTTGTCTACAACGCCTGTCAAATGAGTTGCTGTGTGGAAGTTTTTCAGACTTTTAAAGAGTATTACAGCACCATTTTCCTGTCTTCACAGTTATTTTAGCAACTTTACCTAGCTATAATAATAAGGAAAACGAATGTAACATGTCCAGATATAAGGAGTTTTACAGTGTTGCTCAAACACACAAATATACAACGTCACTCTTTTAGTGAATTCGGTGTGTGTGTGAGTTGATACATTAAATTAATCGAAAACTACTTTGACACAATTGCAGGGGTTCTAATACGATATATCGCAATCACAATAAACTTTTTTCAATTTCTGGAATGGGGAACTGCGTCGTTATTTCGCACAGGGATATCCATCTCAAATTACCCGAAGTGGGATGTCATAAAAGTTTGGGGTCCTGCGGGTCTCCTGAAGAAGGTTCAATGTCCTAGGGGCAAGAAATGGACAGCTCGACGTCTTCTTAAGTTTCGCATGTGGAAAGTTTCGTTGACCGAAGGGCTTCAAAATATATAAATAAATAAATTACATCATCATAAAGTTTTGCCACTTACGACATTATGTAACAAGAATCACTTTGCAAAGCCTCGAAAGAAATAAGTGTGTCAACTTCATATTTTAAGTCTTACTGTAACTGGCGGGACGCGAGATTAAATTACTGTTGTTGACCGTTTTAGAATGTAATTCCAACACTGGAATCTGTATGAGTCTTCAGATCCTGTGTGTGGCCAAAGTCTCCGATTGATGACATGAGTTTTTGGATAAATTGGACAAAAAGCTACATTTCCCACTAAATAAACGTACTCTTCTTCTTCTCTTCTATATCTTAAGGGCCCACGATCAATTTATTGATCATTTTGGCTCCTATGCATGTAGATGGGATTTGCAATGTTTCTGTTCCTGGTGTTGATGAGGAAATTTCACAGATTTCCAGTGCCACTTTGTGAGGGAATCATGCACTGGGGGTTTGAAGGCTTGAGGCAATAGACACAAATGTGTCTAGTGTTGTCGCCTCAACCGTTCCTTTTGAAAGATTGTTCCAGTACTCGATCAATTCCAAGAAAGTTTTTTTATTTTTTCCCTTGAAAAAGAAAGGTGCAAGTGCCATTACATCCACGGCCTGTAACTAACACATCACAAGAAATATTTGCTGACGGCTTTCACCATAAACTCTCTTTGACGGGATGATAATGTTGGACAAATTGAACTTTTTGAGCTGGGGTTCCTCTCAGAGGAAATGAGGCTGATACAGGGAGTTCATTGCATCAAGGCCTGTCAGAGCTGTGCACTGAAGTCACTCGTACACATCGGTTACATCAGGGACCCAGGGCTTGTCATGAACTTGTTGTATCATAAAACTCGTGATCATGTTGGCCTTGATATAAAGTTGTTATCACTAAGAATTTTCAAATGATGAAATGTTTGAATATACTTGGTTTTGTCATTTTTGGCTTTATAGTGAACTGGTTTTTATCATGTTTGGTTTTATGATGAATTGGTTTTATGATGAATTGGTTTTATCATGTTTGGTTTTTATCATGTTTGGTTTTTCTCATGAATAGATTTGATCATAGTTTGATTTTATTATGAATTTGTTTTATCATGAATTGGATTTAGTGTGAAATGCTTTCATTATAAACGCTTTTATTATGAAATAAGAAGTGGTCACCGGTCATACTAAAGCCGTTCAAAGCAACAAATGAGAGTTGACTCTCAAGGTATGCACAACAACGCTATTGTCAGCACCGCTCATAAACCGTGTTGTGCTATGGGCAAAAACGAAGTGTGCCGGCCTCGTTAACAGTAATTGTCTATGAGTCATCTATTTTTATTTAAAAAAACTAATGTTTAATTTTATGATTTTGAAGTATTTACCTGAATGATAGTAGTGCGCAACTAATACTTCAGGAAAATTGACATTGTTTAGGTCATTGCTGAAATAACAGATTTACCAAAATAAACAATAACTTTGAGCAACATATCCCAAAGTTTGGCGACAAATCAATTCATTGACAGTATATGTATTGAAAATATTTATTGATCTCATAACTATTTTACAATGTTCTTATATTATAAGCATACAGTTGCGTTCCAATGAAGATTTAAAAGAATGCACTTTCAATTCAGTCTTCTTCTCGATCACCTTTCACTTTTCAAAGTTTGAGTTTGACATATTGTTTTACCAAAGTTACTTTTTAAATGAGTTTGTGTTCGCCGTAGTACGCTTAAGCGTACTCTGTGGTTGTTTATGTTCATGTAATATAAACTGGGAAAATGTGGCGTAGGGTGAGGGTGGATGTAGCGGTCAGCCCGGTATGCACATTTTTTTTTTATATATAGGGTTCGCTCCTTCCGCCACCTGCAGATTTTTCGTGAACGGGTGACAGAACTCCTAAGTCACAACTGATGGATCTTCATTTTTCCGATGCAAAATCTAATTGAAGGTCAAGGCCTTCTATGAAAACTTCAAAAAAAAATGTATCTAGGTTTTTAAAGGTCATACCAAATAATTCGAAATATGTCACTGTGAGAAAATAATTGTAAAATTCCGTCATTATCTGAATGTTTTGCGGTATCCACAATTTGATTAAAAATAAGCCATGAAATCCTTGTCTTAGCTAAGTCAAGAATTATATCATAATAATAATAAAGTTCATTTCAAAAACACGCTTCATCCCCAAAGGCTCGAAGCACGGTTCAAAGTCAACAAAAAACAAATCTATAATTTACCACATTTAAAACAAACGCAACACTACAAAAACTAATTAAAAGCATACAATGTCATACATCTGAAACTTCTTCTGTTCTTTAACCTCGAGATCCTAGCAATTAGATGTTGTGTTATTTTTGTTGTTTTTTTGTTGTTTTTTTTAAACATAGAATTGGCCCCCCTTCCCCCTCCTTTTCTTTTTAGTGACGCCTTTACCTAAGTCGGCACCGGATATTCTATTGTTCTATGGTATCAATCTTTTCAACAAAAATTCAAACCAATCATCGACTTAAAGTTACGTTTGATCTAAGTAGGAAATTAGAGTGTTAGGATTTTGTTCTCGAGTTTATCATTTTTTTTAAAATAAAAAAATAACATTGTTCGTTGTGTCTCTTTTTTGAATGTCCTAAAAATGTATAGAAATAGTGAGTTATGTTATACACGTCAATATAATATTTAGCTTTTTAAGTTATGTTATAAATGCTTATATAATATTTAGCTTTTAAGTTATGTTATAAATGTTTATATAATACTAGCGAGTACCCGGGCATACGTTACAATGCCACTCAAAGAAATAAAGTGTTTATGTTTTATTACGTTTTTTAAAGTACTTTTATACACACAATATTTTTTTTTGGTATTTACCCTCTGGTGCCTACTCGAATAAATTAGAAGGTTTTTGGAAGCGTGAGCCCGTCACACACAGCTGTCCATGTGAGCAGGCCACACACAGCTGTCCATGTGAGCAGGCCACACACAGCTGTCCATGTGAGCAGGCCACACACAGCTGTCCATGTGAGGTCCGGTGTGTGTCGACAGGTACACTCGTCCGGTGTGTCAGCTGTCCATGTGAGCAGGCCACACACAGCTGTCCATGTGAGCAGGCCACACACAGCTGTCCATGTGAGCAGGCCACACACAGCTGTCAAAGGGGAGAAGCATGGATTTTCAAAATTTAGTCCATACACTTGCATCGATTTATCTACTCATGCAATAGCTATGTTTGAAATTATATTTATATAGCTCATTTTGTACATATAAACAAATTTAGGGCCTACTTCCCCATAAGAAATAGTGTAAAATGGATGTACTAATTCAGAAACGTACTTATTTTGTCAAATACAGACTGTAATGTCGAAATTTGTATTTGATTCAATTCCATCCATCAAGACATTAGGTCTGTTTGACATGATATTTACATAGCTAACATAAATTCTGGCGTCAAACGGAATAGTGTAAAGTCATTGGACTTATTCAGAAACATTTTGCTGGCGTGCACACACAAACTCACCAAACTTATCGCAAATATATGGATGGAATAGGAAATCATACGGATATTATATTAAAATAAATCACATCAGAAAACAAAACAAAAACTAATTTAGGGCTCCCGGTCCTAAACTGAATATTCCAAAATGTTTGTGCAAATTCAGAAAACTACTAAAATATGTCACTCACAAACGGAGATATCGCTGTTTGTATTTGATTAAATTTCATCTCAATTCCATCCATTCATGCATTAGCTCTGTTTAAAATTATATTTTTAGTGCGCATATAATAAAAAAACAAATTTAAGGCCCCGACCCCAATATATATACACTATTGCAAAATGGTTATTTTAATTCATAAACCTACTTCTTATGTCACACACACAAATTGAAATGTCGCTTTTTGTATGTCATTAAAATTCCATCCATCAGTGTAATAGTTCTTTTTGAAAGTATATTCGTCTAGATCATATGAGAAAACAATAGGTATGGGCCACCGGCCACAAACAGAATGTTTTAAAGGGTTGTACTAATTTTAGAACCTTCGCGGGTGGGCCCATATCAATTCACCAAAGTTTTAGCGCAATCGGTTGAATGGTATAAAAACGCATACGAAAATTATATTTTAAGCTAATATAAAGAGAGTAAATGAAGTTAGGGCCCCCGGCCACAAACGGACTATTCTAGAAGGGTTGTATTACTTCAGAAACCTACTTATTATGTCACCCACAAAATTTAATTTCGCTATTTGTGTTTGATTAAAATTCTATCCACTCACACGTTAGCTGTGTTTGAAATTATATATATGAATCTCATATGTAATTTTATATGCTCAACTCGGAACGTCCTTCCAGTCACTCTCAGAAACAGCCAGACACTGGACTCCTTTAAAACCGATTTAAAAACACATCTATTTCGCAAACACCTTCTGGGGTGATGCTATCTACCATCTTTTCCAGTTAATGTATATTGGCATGTGTTGCTCATGGTTGAAACGGGATGAAAGACTTTGACTTGGTATGCTGGCATGTAGTTTTATATTGTTGCGTCTGCTTTTTTAAATGTGGTAAATTTTAGAATGTTTTTATTTCTCTTTACAATGTGGTTGACTTTGTACCGCGCTTCGAGCTTTTGGGGATGAAGCGTGTTTTTCAAATAAAATTTATTATTATTATTCTTATTATATAATAAAAAATGAATTTAGGGTCCATGGCTCAAAACGGAATATTGTAAAATGGTATAAATTATTGAAAAACCGTTTCGATCATATGTACAACAACTCTCCAAAGTTGTATCGCACACGGATAAATGTTATAGGAGCGCATACTAAAATTATATTTACAAAGCTCATGCAAGAAAAAAAAAAAATTATGGCCAACAGCCCAAAGCGAAATATTCTAAACGATTTGTCATGACTCATGATGAAAATGCGCGTACTTGTGAACAACAACAACACAACAAAGTTTTATCGCAATCGCATGAATGGTGTAGGAGTGCATACTGGACATACATACTTACATACATACATACATAAATACAGACATACATACACACACACACACATATAAGAAAGTTTTTATTTTTCCCTTGAAAAAGAAAGGTGCAAGTGCCATTACATCCACGGCCTGCAACTATCACATCACAAGAAATATTGGCTGACGGCTTTCACCATAAACTCTCTTTGACGGGATGATAATGTTAGACGAATTGAACTTTTTGGGCCCCCGCCGGCTGACCCAGTCCATAATTGTACCAATTTAGTTTTGCATGAGATATGGATCCCTATAAAAATCAGTCAGATAAATAATACAGTAAAAATTTAAAAGAGTTCCCATTAAAATCGCTTTAAAATCGCCATAGATAAAGCATTTTTTAAATGATCGAACTTCTGGAAAAGTCTAGACTGGCCCTGAATGGATTAAATATTTTTCATTTCAAATCCACACATATCTCAATACAGACGATGAAGCATTCGCTCCCAAGCTAGGGCTAGATCCAAAAATTCAAATAAAACCTATAGCGTTGTCTAAGCCTATTGATACTTATACAGCTTATATAAGGAAAAATGTAATGGTGCCCCCAGCCCCCAAGGAATGGCTATTATGTGTTCAATACCCTCGGTATTGTAATAATGAAAATAAAGTGTATGTCTTCTAAGTTTGGTCAAGATCCCCATCCATTCACGTAGGAGTATTTTTAGTATTTTTATTTATATAGCTCATATATTTGATTCTGGGTAATGATATATATTTATGTGTCAAGTTTGGTCAAGATCCATCTATCCATGTAAAGGCCTTTGTAGAACAGAAAAAGCTACAAACCCACAAACATTCACTTTTATATATATGTACTAGCCAATATAACCGGCGTGGCCCGGGATTGCAGTAGGATCCCAATCCCGGCGCAGACCCGTTACCCGGTGTGATCCCGATAGGATCCCGTTCGCCGATGGGATCGCGAAACCGATAGGTTCCGGTTTACTGTATCCATTAGGATCATATTCCTCTATGGAATCATGCTAAGTGAGACATTTGGAATAAGGTTTGAGATCCCATTATATATCCCGTAGAACAATATAGAATATAGAACCTTCGGGGTGATTCTAGATTAAATTATTAGTTTTAAATCCAACGATATTTCAAAACGAACAGTACAGGGTATACTGACAAAAAATCTATACCGCGTCTTTGTTGACTTCACGAAAGCATTTGACAGGGTTTGGCATGCTGTTTTATTGGCCACCATGAGGCACTACAACACCAACGCAAACCTAACCAGCATGATATGCAACCTCAATGATAAGGCCACCAGTGCAGTCTTCCTCAACAACAACTTCGGAGAATGGTTCAAGACCACGGTTGGAGTACGACAAGGCTGCCTGCTCTCTCCCACCCTGTTCAACATCTTCCTAGAGAGAATTATGTCAGATGCTGTTGAAGCGCATGAAGGGACAGTCAGCATTGGTGGCGGAACAATCACCAACCTAAGCTTTGCGGACGACATAGATGGACTTGCTGGGAACTAAGGAGAGCTAGCCAAACTGGTAAAGCGTCTCCATAAGACCTCGTCGTCCTACGGCATGCTAATCAGTGCCGAAGAGACAAATCTGATGACAAATAATACCGCAGCCGTCACCACTGAAACTAAGGTCGGGGGTGAAAGATTTAGAGACTGTCGGCCGCTTCTAATACCTAGGAGAAATAGTCCCTGAAGAAGGCTCCAAGCCCGAACTGATGTCCAGGATTGAGCAGACTACAACAACACTAAAGAAGCTCAAGAAAATTCGGAATGAAAAAAATATAGCCCCAGCACAAAAATCAGGCTGATACGCTCATTGGTCCTCTCGATTTTCCTGTATGCCTGCAAATCCTGGACATTAACAGCCGATCTTGAAAGGAAAATAAAGGCGACGGAGATGAGATGCTTCAGAAGCATTTTTGGCATCTGCTATAGGGACCATATCTCCAATGATACAGTGAAAGAAAGGGTTCGTCAGGCAATTGGGGAGTACGATGACCTACTGGTGACTGTGAAAAAACGCAAATTACAATGGTACGGCCACGTAACAAGGAAACAAGGGCTTGCCAAAGAAATATTGCAGGGCACCACAAGAGGAGGGAGAAGAAGAGGAAGACAAAGAAAAAGGTGGGAGGATAACATCAAAGAGTGGACAGGACTAACACTGGGCGATGCAGTGCGTAGTGCTGAAGACAGAGAGGAATGGAGGAGGATGGTTCACATGTCATCTGTGTCGCCCAAATGGTTCAAAGACTAATGGGCATGAGGATGAGGATGAGGAAGAAAAGGTATTGCTAATATAATTTTAACTTAAAATATATGGTATACAGTTTACATAATATTATTGAAATGTTTATTATTAATGTTTGCTGCTAAGCGGTTATTCGCAAATTCATCTATATTTTTAAAAAAAAAGTTTTACAGTTTTTTAGCAACCAAAGAAAAACTTGTGAAGTCAATTGTTTTTTATGATGCATTGTAACTTCTGTAGGCGGTGCGAGAGTTAGTTCGTCGTGAGCGTAAGTGAATATTTTGGCAAATAGTTGCTACAGAGCTCGGAGCAAAGATACGGTTGTGAAACACTGCATTAAACATTGAATGTTTTGCCTCGGTCTAAGACAGTGGTTCTCAACCTTCCTAATGCCGCGATCCTTTAATACAGTTCCTAATGATGTGGCGACCCCTAGCCACAAAATTATTCTCGTTCCTGCATGGTAACTGTAGAGTATATGTGTTTTCTTAGGTGACCCCTGGCAAATGGTTATTCGACCCCCAAAGAGGTCGCGACCCACAGGTTGAGAACCGCTGGTCTAAGACCTTTGAGCTGTTTCCAGCGTGTCTGGGCACCCTGCTGTCGTCAGCGTCTTTGTTCCGTAGTTTACGGCAGGGCGACAAAGACCACCTACATCGTTTTGCAGTCGGGGGGTACAAACGATCCACGTGCCCGGTGGGTTATTTCGACGAGCTAATGTCCTACGTCCTTAGATAAGCGCGGGTTTCAGATTACAACTTTTTGAGATCGGCCATCTGGTGATCTAAGCGGTGATTGTGACGGGCCTTGTGATTTATCTCACAGCACAAAATTGATCTGTTTTCCCCGCGTGGTTGATGGTGTGTGGATGGATGACAAAGAGGGGGCGGGTGGCACAAAGACGTATTAGTTAAAGAAGAATTTACAGAAAATTTGAACTAATTAATTTTTTGATAATAACATTTTTATTTTGTTCTCCTTCACTTGAAGAACTATTTGAAGAAAGATGTTTTTGCAAAACTAAACACATTTTGGATGATATATCCCACCCTCTTCATCACAGATACTTAGGATCGGGCCGTTCTGGGCGAATTCTTTCCATCAGGGCGAGGACTAAAAGATATAAAAATTCGTTTGTTTCTCAATCTTTACGAATTTACGGGCGTGCTTCCTCTGAAGTCACACAATTGAATAAGAACTAATAAGTCCCCGATTTTGCTAAGAGAACTCACTGAATGGCTGTTTGAAATAAATTATTATAACTGTTTTGTGTTCAAATTGTTTTATTTTTTAGCTGAAAATGTACAATGCAATCAAAAACATTCCCATTTATTTGGATCAATAAAAGAATCTTATCTCATGACTGAAATCACGAATTCCGGTTGTACGCCAAAATTGTTAGTCTTCATGTCACCAGAATTGAGAAATTGAGAGCAATCTTTCGTTTCGTTTGTTACCTTACACTGATCGAAACTTTTATAAGAATCGACGTTTGCCGGCTAAAGTTTTTAATCGCTGAACTGTCAGCATACTTCCGACTCAACAAACAACACCGTCGTCATTCTCTCCCCTTAATTGTGAATGGTTAGTGCTGAAAGTATGGTCTAAACAAAGGCTTTCACGTCATTTCGACGCCATTTTGAACTATTAATCATACTTGAAGGAATGACATGTGTAAAATTGTTATTAATTGCAACGGCAAAGTCGACATTTTACGAAGTACGAATTACTCAGAAGGAAATACAAATGACATGATTACCATAGGCGGATACCGGAAAAAAATTTAGAAGTAGGACAGGGGAACAGGATCGGAATAGTTAACAGTCATTTCTTAAAAGTCAATTTAAAAATTTAAAAAAAACAGAAATCATTAATTTAATAACTGGGCTTGAATACCATAATGGTAACAAAGACACTTTCAAAAAAAAAATCTTCTCAGGTGAAAATTTAGGGGAACGTGGTCAATATTTTAAAGCCATACACAGGATAAGCTAACATCAATTTTGGCTGGTGAGATCACACGTTAGGTATTGAAGGGTGGTGTCTTCATACAGCAGTACACGCCGCTGGGTACGTTCGCTTATTATACAAAGGATCATTGAACGCCGCTTCTACAGTTTCAATACGACTGATCGAAAGTATGTCGACTTCTTCTTTATAGTTTTCACCTTGAGTTAAACATTTAAATAAATAGCCATTGTGATCGTATGCTTGATGGTCAGTGAGTGTCAAAGAAGCCATTGTGATCTTATGGATTATGCTCAGTGAGTGTCATAGAAGCCATTGTGATCTTATGCTTGATGCTCAGGGAGTGTCATATAAGCCATTGTGATCTTATGCTTGATGCTCAGTGAGTGTCATAGAAGCCATTGTGATCTTATGCTTGATGCTCATTGGGTGTCATAGAAGCCATTGTGATCTTATGTTTGATGCTCAGTGAGTGTCATAGAAGCCATTGTGATCTTATGCTTGATGCTCAGTGAGTGTCATAGAAGCCATTGTGATCTTATGCTTGATGCTCAGTGAGTGTCATAGAAGCCATTGTGATCTTATGCTTGATGCTCAGTGTTTCTCATCAAAGCCAAATTCGAGTGAGTCTCCTGGATTTAGTCAAACATCATCAATGTTATTGAGGGCAGTATCACTTATTTTGTAAAAAAAAAAACTCACCGCTTGTTTTTATTAAGCTCATCTGCCACTCAAGCATATTGCTTCGTGTGCCTCCACGATTTTTTTTTTTTTAAAGGGATGTGTCATTGAACATGAGGGTTAAAAATAAAATAAATCCTAATCTTGGAGCACAGATCGCCTGACCGTCACAGCTCACCTCTGCACACACCGCGCCCGTGCGACTGGCCCATCACAATCTCGCTTTCATCACCTCTCAGTTCGTGTCATCATTAAAGAGAGGGCACCTTTCTTTAGTGTCATCTCCCAGTCCCGCGGGCGGTTTCAGGTCTTTAATTATTCATCATCTCAAACAAACGAGCAGCTAATTTAATCACCGGCGAACACGGGTGGTGACACGCGAGGGTGGCGTGAAGATCACAGCCCTTCATGCACGCGTGTAGGCGCAATCAGACACACCAACAGACACACAGGCAGACACACCAACAGACACACAGGCACGCATAGAGACACACATACATACCTACAGACATATATACAGATAAACTAACAGACACACATGCAGACACACATGCAGACACACATACATATACACATACAGAGTCACATGCAAACACAGACAGGCACACAGAAACAGAAACAGACAAAAGCATGGATAATCATACAGATGTAAAAGGAGACAAACATACGGACACAAGCATACAGACACACATGAATATACACATTCAGACACATATACAGACACAAATACAGACACATTTACAGACACACATACAGGCATACATAGATACATGCAGTAACATATATACCAAAAGCACCTTAGAACACCAGCCCAAACACAGACCAAAAACCACTCATACGGAGAGTGTGTGTGTGAGGGTCAAAGATGTAAGGATTAAACATATCAAATTAATAGCTACTATTTCACATAACATTTTTTTTCACTGAACTTCTTTTAAGTAGCCAAAATCATAGGTCCATCCATGAGAACTAGCACATATTATACAGAGGAGACCTCATCTATTCTTTATGTACGTGAACAGTCTTTGACAACACAGAGACAGGAGCAAATACGAATTGTTTACAAGCAGAGCCCAAACAACAGCGTTCTAATTATTAAATGTCCTGATGATGCCACCACCGCTGGGTTAACATCTGAAGGGAAAGCTTGTACAGGATTCTAGTTACTACATACGATACATGTCTACTTTGGTGGAATGTCCCAAAAAAAGAAAACAGGGTGTTGTCGATTTTCGAAGTGGAATCACTTAATAGCAGATCTTACAATAAACAACGTACAGAACACGTTGAGACACACAAGCACTTAGGTGTCACCAGTAAACAAAAATAAGCTGACGCGGCCAAAACCTGCATTAAAACAAAACAAGAATTCAACCAAAGACTTTTCTATTGTACAAGATCGGCTGAAATAAACAAGTTATTAACTAATTCTACCGTGCCTACTTTATTTCATGACTACCTGCTGATGTGGAACTCAATGTTAGACATCAAACATTGATCAGTTAGACTAATCAAGAAAGCGAGTAATTTCCCACAAACAAACATCTTTCACTTGAAGAACTATTTGAAGAAAATGCTGTTGCATTCTAACAAAAAAAAATTGGATGATACGTCCCACCCACTTCATCACAGATACCTAAGATAAGCTCGACCAGTACGGCTTCTTTCTCTTTAAGTAAGAACCGAAAGATATAAAAATTCCTATTTTCCCCAACCAATTACCAAATCTAAATGATCACTTATTAAGTAATCATTGTAACTGAAGGCGTTTATTAACGGCTGATTTCTATGCTAGAGAAATGTTTTAGAGGTCTTGTGTTTAAATTGTTATAATTGTAAAATGTTGTCTTTGTTTCAATATGTATTTATTTTTGCGATGAAAATGAATATGCACACCTAGAATAAATGACCCGATGTTATGGGGATAATAAGGGCTAGGTGCTTTGCGATAATTTCTAACTGCAATTGCAACAACTCATGACAATTCATAACTTTAAAAATGTAATGATATGTACGTTTCTAACATCAATAAGTTTTGTGAAGTATGTATCTGCTATATTGTATAGGCCTACCCTATTTCACTAACCTAAACTACTTCCCCACCCCCCTCTAAACATGACCTTAAATTACACAGTCTTAAATATCACTAATTATTTTTCACTAAAGAAGTTAATTGGGGGACAATTGCTACCTTAGAGAAATACTTGTATCTGCTATATTGTATAGGCCTACCCTATTTCACTAACCTAAACTACTTCCCCCCCCCCCTCTAAACATGACCTTAAATTACACAGTCTTAAATATCACTAATTATTTTTCACTAAAGAAGTTAATTGGGGGACAATTGCTACCTTAGAGAAATACTTTAGAATTACCCCTTTTCGTGCCTTTAAACTAAAACTTTTTTTTTCTAAAAAAAATGTTTAAAAACCAAATCTTAAATTTACACCAAAAACTCTATATATGATATAAATATATTTTATATTTCAGACATTTGCTATATATTGATATCTTCAAAAAAAAATTAAACACATTTTTGCCTTTAAAAAAAAAAATTATGTTATCAGAAACTCGTAAAATAAAGAATTCTTTTATCTAAAGAAGAATTTTACAACGGTTTTTCACGTTCAAAGCAGACCTGAATGTCTTTTTAAAAAAAGAATTTAATTCATCAAAATATACACCCACCATACTTTTCACAAAGTAAAAACACAAAATTATTTTCATTTTTTTTAAACAAAAAAATTAACCCATCTCTATTTTTCAAAATTAATTATACAAGTGTGTAAAATGATTGGGTTTGATATTCACTTATACCCAAGATTTGTTAACGCCATTGATTTTTTTTTAAATTGGCTAACACATGTAACGTCTCTTTTTTCACAAATGTAATACCATAGGATTTAAATATATTGTCACCCACGTGAAAATATACACCTTTAAAATGTATGTACCCAAGATACTTAAGTATTTATCAAATGCATTCCTTTATTTTGAGACGTATCTTGTGCTGCCTTGGAAAAAATAAACATACGCATATTTGTAAAAAGAGAATGTAGCATCTCTTTCTTCACAAATGTAATACCATATGATTTAAATAAATTATCATCCACGCAAAAATGTACACATCCTATATGAATGTCCTCCGATATGAATGTACCCAAGAAGGTTAATTATTTATAAAAATCATTCCTTTATTTTGAGACGTATCTTGTGCTGCCTGGGCCAGAAGAAATTAGTTTCCTAGCACACTCTATGTTCATAGATTTGCGTGGCTTATCGTTTTGATATATCATATTAACTGCCGACTTCCAATTGAACATGGCTAGTATGTCTACTAGTATCTTATGGAACGTTCTCGATTGTATTAGAAAATTAAGAGTGTTTCTAGACGCGTCTTTAGATCCACATATATAAGGGATTGACAGGCACAGAGACACGGAGATTCAGATATATATTATTAACTTTACGAGACAATTATAATATTCATTGTGTGCTCATATGTGTTTATTTCGCATTCATCATTATTAAGTGGCACATTGTACTAATTGTTTACCGGTATAAGATTTTCCGATACTCTGTAAGTTGATGATTTTGTAATTATATTTCTTTCTTTTTGTAATTACATTATTACTAAATAAAATCTTATTAATTGTAATTGGCAACTGTTTTGGGTGACGCAATTTTGTTTTTGTATTTCTCTATGGTATCGTCCTTTGTTAGGCCTTGTTTGAACGAACCATAACTTAAAACAAGAGATTAATTTCTCACAAGAGAAGCCAGTGCCTAACAATATGTAATAAAACCCCGTTTCTTTTTATTTTCATCTATAAAGAATCGTATCTTATCTTGAATTTATCAAATAACGTAAGTCCTGAATTGACATTATCAAGAAACAATAAGCCAGTCCTGTAGTTTAAAATAAGGCCCCAAATTTACCTAGGTTCTAAGCCACCCAATCATTTTTTTTTAGTTCAACCGAGAAGTTTTAGGAGGAAAAAAACAAGATGTGTTAACATGTGACTCGGGTTGAAGGATTGGTGACTGCCTATGTGACTCATGTTGATGTATTGGTGACTGCCTATGTGACTCGGGTTGATTTATTGGTGACTGCCTATGTGACTCGGGTTGATTTATTGGTGACTGCCTATGTGACTCAGGTTGATTTATTGGTGACTGCCTATGTGACTCGGGTTGATTTATTGGTGACTGCCTATGTGACTCGGGTTGATTTATTGGTGACTGCCTATGTGACTCAGGTTGATGTATTGGTGACGGCCTATGTGACTCGGGTTGATTTATTGGTGACTGCCTATGTGACTCGGGTTGATTTATTGGTGACTGCCTATGTGACTCAGGTTGATTTATTGGTGACTGCCTATGTGACTCAGGTTGATTTATTGGTGACTGCCTATGTGACTCGGGTTGATTTATTTGTGACTGTCTATGTGACTCAGGTTGATGTATTGGTTACTGCCTATGTGACTCGGGTTGATTTATTGGTGACTGCCTATGTGACTCAGGTTGATTTATTGGTGACTGCCTATGTGACTCGGGTTGATTTATTGGTGACTGCCTATGTGACTCGGGTTGATTTATTGGTGACTGCCTATGTGACTCAGGTTGATTTATTGGTGACTGCCTATGTGACTCGGGTTGATTTATTGGTGACTGCCTATGTGACTCGGGTTGATTTATTGGTGACTGCCTATGTGACTCGGGTTGATTTATTGGTGACTGCCTATGTGACTCAGGTTGATTTATTGGTGACTGCCTATGTGACTCGGGTTGATTTATTGGTGACTGCCTATGTGACTCGGGTTGATTTATTGGTGACTGCGGGAGAAAACCTAAAAAATTATTTTAAAAAGCAAAAACAAGAACACCTTAATTTCATAATATCCTATTAGCGCTTTCCTAAAATGGATTATCTGATATAGCATTAACTGGTCTTCTGAATGCCGAGAGTACCTCATAATTAATCTACCGTGGATTGGACGATTTCATCGTGTTTTTTTAAGGCAGGTGTTCTCAACCTCCTAACGCCTCGACCCATTGATACAGTTTCTCATATTGTGATGACCCCCTCCCCCACCCATACAATTATTTTCGTTGCTACTTCATAACTGTAGAGTATATGGTGGTCCGATGATCTTAGAAGACCCCTGAGAAAGTGTCGTTCGAACCCCCAATGGGGGTCACGACCCAAAGATTGAGAACTGCTGCTTTAAGGTTTTATTTATAAATATAGTAGCCTATCTTTGTATAACAAACGTATACGTGTATCAAAGTCCGTCCTTGGGTAGATGCTAGATCCACTAGATATGGTGTGCTGCTGAAATAAAGCATTTATCATATTAATTTATCTAAGAAATTTAGAAAACTCTTTCAAAACAACAGTAGGTGCCAATGTTAGTCCCCCCAAGTATACGCCACTGCACAATCCCGCTATTTCCACAGACAAAAGGACCTTTTCCCCATACTTCGTTCACGTTACTTAGATAATCATCTGCAGAGTTTGGCGACCCCATGAACAGACGTTTCGCCAATCAAAATCTCAGTTTAAATTCACATGTCCAACACTGGCCATTAGCAGCGCGCTCCCATTTCCGTTGATTGCGTCGTAGCCTGGCGGAATGCGGGACAGAGAAATACTCTAGGTGGCGCCACAGCTGTTCCTCCAGGATGTTTGGCTTGCATCGATCCATTAAGGGTGAAAATATCAGGATAAGTGAGTGGCCAGCGTTATTGGAATCCATCAAAGATGATGGATGGGAGCTGAGGGTGGTTACGTTTAAAAATGAAATGTTGAAGTGTAGTCTGATTCGATAAATTGTACTTCATTATTCTCCGAACGACACTGTCATTTTTTTCTGACTCAAACAGCGGTCATTATTATCTCCGGTCATTTTCTCTGACTAAGTCGGTCATTTTCTTTGACTGAGTCGGTCATTTTCTTTGACTGAGTCGGTCATTTTCTTTGACTGAGATGGTCATTTTCTTTGACTGAGTCGGTCATTTTTTTTGACTGAGATGGTCATTTTCTTTGACTGAGTCGGTCATTTTCTTTGACTGAGTCGGTCATTTTCTTTGACTGAATTGGTCATTTTATTTGACTGAGATGGTCATTTTCTTTGACTGAGATGGTCATTTTATCAGAGATATATCTTTGATTTATCTTAACTTATTCATGATTTTTTAAACCTTCTGAAAGAACATAAAAAAATTATTAAAGTTAAAAATTAAGTCAAGTTAAAGTAGTTTAGTCAAGACAAAATATTTTAGCCAGTTCAAAGTATTTTAGTCACGTTAAGGTAGATTTGTAAATTCATTTAAATATGGTCAAGTCAACGTAATTAAGTCAAGTCAAAGTAGTTCTATCAAATCAAAGTAGTTAAATCAAGTCGAAGTAGTTGTGTCATTTCAAAAACTAGTTTAGTTAATTGAAAAAGTAGTATGGTCAAGTCAACGTTATTTAGTCAAGTCAAAGTAGTTCTGTCCATTCAAAGTAGTTCTGGCCATTCAAAGTAGTTATGTCCATTCAAAGTCAAAGTAGTTCTGTCCATTCAAAGTAAATCTCTCCATTCAAAGAAGTTCTGTCCATTCAAAGTAGTTATGTCCATTCAAAGTAAATATGTCCATTCAAAGTAGTTCTGTCAAGTCAACGTAGTTTATTCAATTTAATTTAGTTCGTCAAATCAAAATAGTCAAGTAATGCCAAAGTTCTTTAGTTAATAATAATGAGGTATTATTCTTGTTAATTTTATTTAGAATAACACAGATTTTCGTATCGAAGAGTCTTATCTCTGAACAAATTACTATGCAAAAAAAAAAAATCTAACCACCCCCCCCCCACACTCTTTTCCAGTTGCTCGCGTACCTTTTTTTAAAACCACCAATCCCCTCCCCACGCACAAACTTCATCCAAATCAAATAATTTATAGACAATAGTGATTTCACAATTATTTCTCTTTTAAATATTATGTATCACGGGTCTACACCGTCGTCTATGAGCGCCACACTGCACTCGGTCAGACCCATGGTAGTGGGGCGAAGAGGGCAGTCACGACGGGCGCCAACATCATGGGCGCCACAATCGTCTAAAGATAGGATCGTCACAAGTGAAGAACAATAGAAAATTCCCATATACTTCAGACAGACAAGGGGCGCCAAAGAAAAAAAGCTTCTTTTTTATCTATACATTGAGTGGTCTAATTTACGTCTTCACATCAGGTGCGACATTTCCTCGGCGTAGCTCTGTCCAGGGGGTGCCCGGCTTCCTCACAAGGGTCGCCGCTATATGATACACTTTTCATAATTTTATTTAAACTTTAAATATAATGTGACATCTAGCGGTTATTGTGTCAACACTGCAGTAACGACCGTTTACAGTTACTAGATGATGCTTAGTGACCTTCATAAGTGTTTATTCATTTGTAACAAAACTTTACGCTTTCATGTTTATTTATTCGCTATTTAGAAATGTACTTGTTAGAATTTAACAAAGGGTGACTGGCGAAAACCAAACTTTGACATAAGCGAAGTGAGTAGAAAAATTGTAGGAATCACTGGCGTAGTCCCGTGGGAGGAGTGGGGTGCATAACACACCCCTGGAAGATATGTAGACAATATGTTACTGAAATACTACTACTTCTGGGCACTGTTAGAGGGAGATCACCTGTGAAACAAAGGGCAACACTATGATAATAATTCCTAAAAAAAATTTCGTGATATTTTTACAGCTTTCGAGTTATATTTATGCTATTTTAGGACTTTCATAATTTCAGGATGATTATTGTAAAATCTTTGAATAAATGTACGTACTCTCTGCCGAGAGACACCCCCCCCCCCTCTCGTTGCATCGGAAGTAGACATCTATGACAACATTCGTCTCTGGGTTGTATCAGAGGTAGACATCTATCTTGTCTTAGGCTACATTAGTCTCTGGGTTGTATCGGAGGTAGACAGTTATCTTGTCTTAGGCTACATTTGTCTCTGGGTTGTATCGGAGGTAGACAGCTATCTTGTCTTAGGCTACATTTGTCTCTGGGTTGTATGAGAGGTAGAAAGCTACCAACTGCTTGACGAGCTACCTGTTTCTCTGGTTTGCATCAGAGGTAGAAAGCTACCCACTGCTTGACTACATGTTTCGGGACTAAAGGCGTGGACCTAACGTTCGAATAGCTTGCTTCCTGCCCATATTTCGCAGTTACTTGATGCAAAAAAAACAACAACAAATATAGACTATATATTTTTTTTAATAACAAAATAAACCTTGGTTCCGATAAATCGAATGATGACTTCGATTCTCAATTTCTTACTTTTCCCTTGCAATTTTATTCAACATTATGTCCAAGTCAGAAAAATTTGAGTCCGACCAAAGAAGTCACCGTGCTATTTCCCCGTGCCCCAGCTTCTCAAACACAGTCGCAAAAACCCTCTACGGTCGCGTTTAACTACGGTCCTGGTCCACCCACCGAGAAGTAAAACCTGGGATGTCGGTCTGGCAGTGCCGGCGAAAGCTATAATGTAATATTATAAGGTGACCCGAGGCCTGGCCACTGGCTACTAATATACATCCAATCACGGCCACGGTTTGGGGCTGGCCGGGACGCGGCTGGTTCAGGTTTTCTCCATTAGGTCTTACACGATTATGGAACTGTGTTTGTGTAGGTTGTTTGAGGGGGTGTAGGGGGTGCTTGGTGGCCGTATGCCGTGTGGGGCGTGCGTTTGGGGGGATGAGCGATAAGGCAAGTACAGGAGAATGGGGGGAGCCTATCGTTTCGAGGGTACTAAGCAAAAGTATTGTCGACACGGAACGCACGTCTAACTGTGAAGATCCGCTTTCGAGCAGCAATCGGTGTTGTCAAATTATCTTCGATATTCGAAAACTTGGTAAAATAGATCATTCAAAAAAAGTGCAACTTTTGTTGAAGCCTATTTATCGAATAGTTTTTTTATATATATATTTAACAAGGTAATTCTAAACCAGTATCGAAAAAAACCTCAAATTGCTCACGACAGTATACACTCACATTTCAACACAAACCTACACGAGATTGGAGTTTTAAAAACATTAAAAAAACTGTAAAAACATTCTTTAGAAAATTTATTTTACATGTAGCAATTAATGCCAACATTAAAACAAAACAAAAAAAAATTAAGCAAACCTTAAAAGCAAAGTTTTTCATAAAAATCCTTAATAAATGATAATATCACGCCATTGAGGGTGTGAGGGGCATAAACTCTGACCAATCATTCTTAAAAGTAACGCACTTTATAAAAATCCCAAGTGTTGCCCCCCCCCCCCGGTCATGGATTTCACGCCCCTGAGCTATGTAATATTCTAATGACCCATCCATAGATTTATATCCCCAACTCTTTCAGAAATACAAAAGAAAATGTACGCACCAAACGCACTTGCGATATTCTAGCTTTTAATTCTCATTTAACGAAGTTATCTGGAATTTTATTTCGCGAAATCATTGGCATNGGGGGGGGGTGGGGAATCAGTTTAGATAGAATGTGTAGTAATTGGCATAAAGTCTATATGCCAAGTTTCAGCTCGTTTGGTTGACGGAAAGTTGGTCAGTTAGCCGTCCGTAGAGTTTGCCAGCCAGCCACGAACAAAAGCGAAGTTAATTTAAAGGATTTAATAAAGAAAATTGACAGGATTGATAAACTCCGTAAAAATATATGTTACTTGCAATGTATAGGAAACTGAGTCTTTTTTTTTTACAACAAACAGTTGCCATTAAAGAAGAGTGTCCGTGCGCACGTCTCAATTGACACCTTGCGTGTGACTCAGATGTAAGCGTTGTATGACAATACAAAGATTACACCACAATAACTGTGAGAATCATAATTTTTTTTTTTTTTTTTTTTTTTTTTTTTTTTTTTTTTTATTTATTTCAGTCAACACCAGACTTTTCTAAGAAAGAAATTGATCATCTGAATAGCCAACTCCGAGACTGGTTCATTTTTATTTTTTAAACATTGCTCTTGGCTATTTAAAAGATTTCTTTTTTTAAATATGAATGACTAGATATAGCCCGCCAAAAATTGGCGATAGAAATGCTCGAACTTCCCATTTAATAACGGTTACTTGACAAAACATGAACTCAAGTAACTCACATTTAAGAATCCCAATTTCTGCTACACCCTTTCCCCCATGAAATGTTACTGCAATGGCTTAGCAAGGATTTGCGGGGGGTGAGGGGTTGTAAGGACCGCACCGGGTGACATCAACTTATGGGGTGACACCCACTATAAAACATGCATATTTACAGAGCACACACTGCTCGTTCAAATACCGTGTTTCATAAAAGGATAACTGATCACACGTAACCAATCCAAATGCGGGCTTCATTAAAAGTTCAAGGTTGGTGCGTCAGAGATTAAGTGACCCTATAATTGGGTCCGAAGAACACAGTTTCGACCATGATTCAACGCCGATTGAAGTGTTCGGTAACATTCGTAAGTTACAAGAAGATATAATTTATTCTGAGAAATAAGCTTTCCCTTGATAGGCAGAGGAAATGTGGTCGGGCTGATTACGAAGCAGTCCACGAGTCACACCAGAAGCGTAATATATATATATATGAGATACTTATGAAAATGATGGCACATCAATTACCGTTTTTTGAAAGAATTTTAAAAAATAAGTAATATATTTAGACTTTTGTTTGTAAAATATGAAACCTCACCCATTATATAAATATAAAGATAGCAGCTAATATTTATTTAGAGAATATTTTATATAAATATATTAAATATATTAGGTTTACACATTTCAAGCCGTCGCCCTATGTTGAACGATTACGCACCCAACATCCCTCAGAGAAGCATACATTTTTTTCCATACCCAGTGTTTTTAGACGATACATGGCATATGCATGGACAGCTCTGTGCACTCAATGAACCAGCAAGAAATTGGAAATGGTGCGATACGGCGAGGTAATGAAGATATCCTGTAGGCCTACACTAAATTAAGATGGTCGCACGCTGAAGATGCGAAAAGTGCTAAATTCAGATATTTGCCTGGACCAATCAAATTTGACGATTTTTAGCTCTTACTAGAGTTGTCATCGCCACCTTCCAGCTGGAACCAATATCTTCGAGTTTTCTCGATAAAAAAAACAACAATCGAGAACTCCATCATAATTTGACCCAAAACATCTGAGTCCGTCGTCATCCTGGCTCAATTTCACGTCTGCCCGGCGACTATTATCCGGCCTTGTTTTCATCCGAAATATTGCAAACCGGAAACAAAGTCTTGGGGTTGGGGTGTTTTGGGAGAGACAGGGTGGGGGTTTTGGCACGTGGGCAGACAGAGTTTGTCAAAACAAACTAAACTTTGATCTTGGAGAAAAGGACGACTAAACTTACTGATAAATAAATGATAAATAATTGTCTCATAATTATTTTCGTTAATCCAATTCTAAGTGTTTACTTGAAGTTTCCACTTGAACCAAAGGATAGTTCAAAGGCAAAATCAACAGAAAATTACTTAATTTCACGATTTTTTTTCGGGAGGCAAAACTATTTCTTAAATATAATCTTTTCAATTCCTTCTTTTCGTTATATTTTGTAGCGTCTAGTTCGTTGTACTGTACCAAATCCAAAAAAAAATTTGAAAAAAAAAAAAAAAATTGAAATGAGCAAGTTTTAAAAAGATTTTATATGTTTATTGAATTGGCTAATTAAAGGGATAAACCTTTATTTTTCGTATCTATACTACTAAAAGGCAAAGCCCTAACATACTGACTCATCACCAATTCTCCAACTTCCCCTGTAGATAGAAGCCTGAAATTTGGCAGGCGTATTCCTTACAGCTTACTTACAAAAGTTAAGCAGGTTTCACTTCAAAACTATATACCGTTTAGTGCCGGGGGCCAAATTGTCATTTTTCTCTAGATGAGCTTTATAAATAAAATAATCAACAAATACTGCTACATAGATGGATCTCGACCAAACTTAACATACATACAATTGATTATCCATATTTAAATACTGAAGGGTATGTAACACATAATATCCATCCCTCTGGGGCGGGGGGCCCCATTTCATTTTTCCTTATATGAGCAATATAAATATCAATAGGCATAGTACTCCTACATGAATAGATGGATCTTGACCAAACTTAGCCAACATACTCTTGAATATCCATATTCAAATACCGAAGGGTACTGAACTTATAAAATCCATAATTCTGGGGCGGGGTGCCCATTTAATTTTTTTCTAATATAAGCTATATTCTCCAACTTCCCCTGTAGATACAAGCCTGAAATTTGGCAGCCGTATTTGTTACAGGGTATTTACAAAAGTTATGCAGGTTTCCTTTCAAAACTTTACCGGAACGGTCACAACCGGGGGCCCCGAATTTGTTTTTATCCTAATCTACACTAATGAAAGGCAAAGACTTCACTCACACACTCAATCACTCACTCAATCACTCATCACTAATTCTCCAACTTCCCCTGTAGATAGAAGCCTGACATTTCGCAGGCTTATTCCATACAGCTTACTTACAAAAGTTAAGAATGTTTCATTTCTTAAATCCATACCGTTTAGGGCCTGGGGCCCGAAATGTCGTATTTTGCTATATCCGTTATATAAATAAAATGATCAATATATACGGCTACATGAATAGATGGATCTTGACCAAACTTAATATACATACTCTTGATTATCCATATTCAAATACAAAAGGGCTCTTAACGCATAATATCCATCCCTCTGGGGCCGGGGGCCCATTTCATTTTTTTCTAATATAATCTCTATAAATATCAATAGGCTTAGTATTCCTACATCAATAGGTGGATCTTGACCAAACTTAGTACACATACTCTTGATTATCCATATTCAAATGCCCAAGTGTACTGAACACCTAATATTCATCCCTCTCGGGCCGGGGTCCCCATTTCAATTTTTCTTAAATAAGCTATATTCTCCAACTTCCCAAGTAGATAAAAGGTTGAAATTTGGCAGGCTTATTACTTACAGCTTACTTACAAAAGATAAACATGTTTCATTTCGAAACTCTACCCGGAACGGTAACAACTGGGGGGCCCCATATTCGTTTTTTTCCTTATATGAGCTTTATACATAAAATTAACAACAAATACTCTTACATGGATAGATGGATCTTGACCAAACTGAGCACACATAAGCTTAATTATCCGTATTCAAATACCGAAATATACTGAACTCATAATATCCATACCTCTGGGGCCGGGGGCCCTATTTCATTTTCTCTTATATGAGCTATATAAATATCAATGAGCTTAATATTCCTACATAAATAGATGAATTTCGACTAAATTATGTACATATACACTTGATTATTTAAGTTGAAAGACCAAAGGGTACTGAAATCATAATATCCATACCTCTGGGGCCGGGGGGCCAATTTCATTTTTTTTCTTATATGAGCTATATAAAACTCAATAGGCTAAATATTCCTACATAAAATAGATGGATCTTGACCAAACTTAGGATACATACTCTTGATTATCCATTTTCAAATACTGAAGGGTACTGAAAATATAATATCCATACTTCTGGGGCGGGGGGCCCCCATTTCATTTTTTCTTATATGAGCTATATTCTCCAACTTACCCTGTAGATAGAAGCCTGAAATTTGGCAGGCAATTTCCTTACAGCGTACTTACAAAAGTTATGCAGGTTTCATTTCAAAACTCTACCCGGAACGGTCACAACCGGGGGCCCCCGAGTTGTTGTTTTTTTCCTAAAATGAGCTATATAAATAAATTTAACAACAAATACTCCTACATAAATAGATTTGTCTTGACCAAACTGAGTACACATACTCTTGATTATCCATATTCAAATACCGAAGGGTACTGAATTCATGATATTCATCCCAGAGCCGGGGGCCCCATTTCATTTTTCTTATATCGTCAATAGACTTATCAAAAGCCTGAATACTCCTTCATGAATAGATGGATGTTGACTAAACTAAGTACAGATACTCTTGAATATCCATATTCACATACCGAATGGTGCTAAACTTGTAATATCTATAACTCTAGGTCCGGAGGCCCCATTTAATTTTTTCTTATAAGCTATGTGGTCCAACTTCCCCGGTATATCGAAGCCTGAAAATTGGCAGGCTTATTCCTTACAAAAGTTAAGCCGGTTTCATTTCGAAACTCTACATCGTTTGGGGCCGGGGGCCAAAATGTCAATTCTTCCTATATAATCAATATAAATGAAATGATCAACAAATACTGCTACATGAATCGATTGATCTTGACCAAACTTAATATACATACATTTGATTATCTAAATTCAAATTCCGAAGGTTAATGAACTCATAATATCCATACTTCTGGGGACGTGGGGCCGATTTCTTTTTTATTATATAAGTTATATTCTCCCACTTCCCCTGTAGATAGAAGTTTGAAATTTTGAAGGCTTATTCCTTATAGCTAGCTTTCTTACAAAAAGTTAAGGAGATTTCATTTCGAAACTCGGCACGGTCACAACTTGGGGCCCCGAATTTGTTTTCCTTTTATTAGCGATATAAATAATATTAAAAACAATTACTCCTCCATGGATAGATGGATCTTGACCAAACTCTGCACACATACACATGAGCATCCATATTCAAATACCGAGGTGTATTGAACTCGTAACGTCCATCCCTCTGGGGCCGGGGAACCATTTTCATTTTTCATAATATAAGTAATTTAATTATCAATAGAGTTAGACAGCACTATAGATTCTCTAAAACATTAAATATTGAAATCTACATCTACACGACAAATTTTAACATATTTTCATATCTGTGTGTTTCTGCTGATTTTGTATGTGGACATTCGGATAAGGCTTCGTTAATGTCATCTTTGCACGTCTTCTCTAAACAACGCCTATGTTATGCAGGGGGAGTGAAGAAAATCAATGTGGCTTAATAACAGCGACCCGATCCTCCACGCGCACTCTCCGGGTCACCAGAGTTTCATCCCTTCGAAGAGAGCGCCGACAACGTCTCCGCCGCTGGGCCACCCAACAGCCCGTTAAAACAGACCCCCCCCCCGGTATGACAGTATATAGCAGAGACGTCACGGATTACTAAAAATAGCCCCACGAGAGCGACGCTGTTATCTAAAAGTGTTGGACGGAACCGGACCCGGTTTGTACAGTTTCCGGGTAAGATGGACGTCCAACAAACTCGCGCCACGTCTTGCGTTGCGTGGTTAAGAAACCAGTATGGAGTCGACCGTGACTTGCTGAACTTTCGCCTTGAAAACAGTTGACATGGTCGGGTGGAGGGTTCGAATCCACGGAGCTGAAGCGGGGAATAAAGTCTTGGAGTCAATCCACCCTGAAATAAAGTTTACATTTTTTTTTTTTTTTTTTTTTGAGAATATGACATAGAAACACATTTAAGTCAAGGGACTTGAGGTAACTGGGTCTCCCCTCAGCCCTTAGTGATGACAATCCTACAATAGACTTAAATTACAGCAGGCGTTTTATATCAACTTTGATGCGTCAAAGCATTTTATTGTTTCTCCTGTCAATTTTAAATTCAATGTTGTCAAGCCTTCCGTTCAGTTTATAAAGAAAATTTTCTCGGTTTAAAAAAAAATTATAATAATTTATTATTACGTTTTTAAGTTAGCCGGATGACGTACGGGGAATCTTGTCTCTTCAGGCTACTTAGATACGGCTCACTGACGTAATCAATCAGTCTGTACGTTCATCATATAGCATAAAGTATTCGTGACAAAAAAAATTGCTTCAAGTTTATGTATGACAAAAACAATAGAGGTTGAGGATAAAAATTTCTTTGCTAAAAGCCTGTTTCAGCTGATAGTGACCAAATCTAAAGCATAAATTAACCCTTGAATCATCACCGTCCAATAATATTAACAAATACATGCATTAAAAAAATGTATTTTAGTTACTATATTATTTATCTTAATCTTATTATCGTATATTTTGTGATGAGCGCACTGATGGCTAAGGTGGTCAGCATCGACTGCAAGAGTTGAAACTGCACGAGTTGAAACTGCAAGAGTTGAAACTGCAAGAAGCAAAACTGCAAGAGTCGAAACTGCAAGCGTTGAAACTGCAAGAAGCGAAACTGCAAGCGTTGAATACCTGGAGTCGGATAAGAGACCAACAAATGTCGTTGCCGGCCCTAATCTGGACAGAGGCGCTGACAACGAAACCGAGACCGCTTCCTTAAAAGTCGGCTTTTGTTGTCCCCAACGTCATTGGTGTTTGCCGACGCTGAGCGAGTCGGGACCAGAGTGGGCGTTTCCCGCTTGGAGGAAAAAAAAGAGTAAAGAAGGCCAAAGAAGTCGGGCTGTGACCTGGAGTGGGTGTTTGTGGGTGTAAGGGGGAGGGGGTCTTCTTGCTTTCAAAACAATAATTGGAGTACATCAATTTCATTTTCTTCCCTCGCCCACTGGCTCGATAACAGATAAAACACGACGGAATCAACTTACAACAACATGTTAATCACGAACGCTTTCACGAGATGTGCGACCGCGATGGAGGGCGTTACAAAATTAGAAATGATCGTTCAATTGTATTGAACATTTGCATAGAGGTCAACAATAAAGATACCAGACATAATAGAAAAAAAAGCAGTGTTTCTTTTCTTTTTCGGGCAATTTCTTTTTTAAACGTTTGCTATTTGAAGTGGCTACATTTGGAGGTAGCTACATTTAAAAAAAAACACTGTAATCTTATAATGTTGATTTTGAACCCAAATCCTCCTCATCAACTTGAGGACAACCTAACCAAGTTAGCCGACCCGTCGTAACTTGCGTGTATATCGGATACGAGCATTATGAAAAGTAACTGCTTTGAAATTTTGTTATAGCTCTGGGCATTGCTTTCGGTAAATGTAATGTTGCTTTGCGTTAAAATTTTAGCCTAACCCATCAAAGGATCGGATTGTATGTTTTGGTAGGTGGGCTGGATTACAACCAAAAAAAAAGGCTTTTAAAATTGTTTTTAACAGACTGTTGTGATAGAAAATACTCTGAATAATATACTATTCATAACGTGCCAAACTTTGTTCCTCTTCGATTGTTAAATCACAAATTTAGGTACGCATGCCAGTAAAAAATTTGATTCATTGAAATTTGTTTCTTGCATACTGACTTCCTTTTTTCGTTCACCTTAGCGTAAAAAATGGCAGTGTAACATATTTTACACAATTCTTGCTCATCCTTGGGTCACATTGCAACAACAAATAAGTAAAAGAGCCCCTTTTTTAATAAACCAAAATAAATGCATTTCTTCTCGACCCGTGGTTCTCAAACTTTCTAATGCCGTAAACCTTTAATACAGTTCCTAATGTTGTGGTGACCTCCCACCCTCCCCAACGATAAATTTATTTTAGCTGCTACTTCATAAATATGTGTTTTTCGATGGCCTTAGGTGACCCCTGTTTAGGGTCCTTCGAACCCCGAAGTGTTTGCGACCCACAGGTTGAGAATCGCTGTTCTAGAGCCTTGCTGGGATCTCCAGGGTTGAATGTACTTGGACTATACGAGAACTGTGCGAATCAGAGGATCAGAAGAAAAAAAAAAACTTTCATAATCTGGAAAATTTATAACTACTCAAAACAACGCCAAAGTCTACGATGAGACATGCGCCCCGACCTACGTTCAGGCCTCCTTACACCAGATTTTCATCCAGACCTGTTGTATAAGCCACCATCCCCTCTTATACCTCCCCCCCCCTCCAATCCTCGGGTAAAATAAAATCAATTAGACACAACCCACTAATAATCAACGCATGCCCACGAGTGTTGATGGGAACTGTCCCTGCTCGGGTTCCTGTTCGCCAGTCTTTTCACGTTCGTCGCTGCACGTCCCATGCTTAAGACACTGCTTCGCCCCGGTTAAAACCTATTTGATGAAAACGGCAACAAGCTAAGTGTCCCTCCCCCCCCCCCCATCTTTAGCTGGAGCAAACAACAGCATGGAGAGTGATGGGAGGTACGTAGAGTGGGAGGAAGACCGAGAGTGGGAGGTAGGGAGCGTGTTATGCAGGGAGAGTGGGGTCTATGTAGAATGGAAGGAAAGGAGAGTGGGGGGGGGAGCTAGAGTGAGAAAGTGGGAGTTAGGGAAAATGGGAGGTAGTGTAGGTGTATGGGAGCGACTGATAGTGAGAAAACGTGGGGGAGTGGAAGATAGGAATGGATTGTGGGAGGGAGAATGGTAGGGAGATAGTGGGAGGGAGGAAAGTGGGAAAGAGGGAGAATGGGAGGGAAAGGGTGCGTGAGGGAGAGAAGTGGGAGAGAGAGAGTTGGAAAGAGGGCGCGTTGAATCGTAAGATGGATACATTGTTTAATTAAAAGGAGAAATAATTCTACTCAAGATGAACCTCTGACATTTATTTCATGTTAATCGCCTTTCATTGCGATAAAATGCAAATGATCCAATTTGTCATAAAATTTATTGTTTTTCTAAACTATTTTTTTCCATAGAACATTTTTCTATGTTAGCAGATCCTGGGAGCATTAATCGAACATGGCGACAATTGACTTTTTAATGACATCTTAACATGTGTTTACATAAAAAAAAGTATGTTTGTGAACAATTAATAGCCACTGTGATTCGGTCCAATAAAATGTATGACGTCGCACATGCTACTTATACCTGAAGTCCCGTCGCATACTCTCTACGCACCCAATCGCTTGCTGTTTACAAGATATCGTGGCTACTAATGTTATTATTGCAATACGATACAATTTTCGTTCAGAGCAACTAAATAAGAACTATCGCTAAAGGTCTATTTAGGCTGTCAAGGAACTTGCGGTGAAGCTTAGAGTCGTCGATAGAAGTGGAGAAGGGCTAACAGCCATCACCACTGATGGATGGACCGTAAGGCTTATCGCATCAGCTGTACATGCGGGTGCCGTACAACATACACACAATGAATAATGAAGCACAGCGGAGATGGTATCCGAGAATGGGCAGGTCACCGAAGCCAATCAACTGAATGAGGGTTAGTCCCTTGTGGTGGCCCCTAGTCATTAAGATCTAGACAGATCTTTGAGAGTTATCTCTACCTGTTTGTAGCGTCATGCTGGAAATAGCTTTGTTTAAACAGGAGGGGGGAGAATGGTGTTAAGGGGAGGGAGTCTCAAGAGTTCCCCCTCTTCAACTAGAGGCTAACAAGGGAATTTTGCAAGAAATATATGTTTGCAATTGAATTTATTTAAATTATTCGAAGCAAAGATCAAAAGTACACCACATATAATGGTATATGAAAAACTTGAAAAATTCTGACATATTAAGAACATTTCGCCACATTTTATTTGATAATTTTGTTCTTTTTGCAAGGGGCCATAAGATATTGTTGTTATTGTGGATAATGAAGCTAAAGTTCTCAGGACACATCTTTGTTATTGTTAGTAATGAAGCTATAATTCTCAGGACACATTTTTGTTATCGTGGGTAATGAAGCTATAGTTTTTAGGAAACATTTTTGTTATTGTTGGTAATGAAGTTATAATTCTCAGGACATATTTTTTGTTATCGTGGGTAATGAAGCTATAGTTCTCATGACACATTTACCTTTTTGTGGGTAATGAAGCTATAGTTCTCAGGACACATTTTTGTTATTGTTGGTAATGAAGTTATAGTTCTCGAGACACATTTTTTTTATCGTTGGTAATGAAGCTTCAGTTCTCACGACACACGCTTGTTATTCTGTGTGATGAAGCTATAGTTCTCAAGACACATTTTTGTTATTGTTGGTAATAAAGCTATAATTCTCAGGACACTTTTTTGTTGTTGTTGGTAATGTAGTTATAGTTCTAACGACACATTTTTTTTATTGTTGGTAATGAAGCTATAGTTCTCGCAACACATTTTTTTAATTGTTGGTAATGAATTTATAGTTCTCAAGACCCTTTTTTTATTGTTGGTTATGAGGTTATAGTTTTCGTGACACATATTTTTATTCTGTGCAATGAAGTTATAGTTCTCGCGGCAAATTTTTTTTATTGTTGGTAATAAAGTTATAGTTCTGAGACACATTGTTTTTATTCTTTGCAATGAAGTTATAGGTCTCGTGAAAAATTCTTGTTATAGTTGGTAATGAAGTTATAGTTCTCAGTACGTATTTTTGTTATTGTTGGTAATGAAGTTATAGTTCTCAAGACACATTTTTGTTATTTTGTGCAATTAATTTATAGTTATAGCGGCATATTTTTGTTATTGTTTGTAATTAAGTTATAGCACTCACGAAACATTTTTGTTATTGTTGGTTACAAAGTTATAGTTCTCGCGACACATTTTTCATATTATGTGAAATGAAGTTATAGTTCTCGTGACACATTTTTGTTATTGTTGGTTACAAAGTTATAGTTCTCGCGACACATTTTTCATATTATGTGAAATGAAGTTATAGTTCTCGTGACACATTTTTGTTATTGTTGGTAATGAATTTATAGTTCTCATGACACATTTTTGTTATTGTTGGTAATGAAGTTATAGTTCTCCCGAAACAATTTTTTTTTATTCTGAGCAATGAAGTTATAGTTCGCTCAACACATTATAGTTATTGTTGGTAATAAAGCTATAATTCTCACAACACATTTTTGTTATTGTGGGTAATGAAGTTATAGTTCTCAGGACACATTTTTGTTATTATGTGCAATTAATTTATAGTTATAGCGGCATATTTTTGTTATTGTTTGTAATTAAGTTATAGCGCTCACGACACATTTTTGTTATTGTTGGTTACAAAGTTATAGTTCTCGCGACACATTTTTCATATTATGTGAAATGAAGTTACAGTTCTCGTGACACATTTTTGTTATTGTTGGTAATGAATTTATAGTTCTCATGACACATTTTTGTTATTGTTGGTAATGAAGTTTTAGTTCTCCCGAAACAATTTTTTTTTATTCTGAGCAATGAAGTTATAGTTCGCTCAACACATTATAGTTATTGTTGGTAATAAAGCTATAATTCTCACAACACATTTTTGTTATTGTGGGTAATGAAGTTATAGTTCTCAGGACACATTTTTGTTATTATGTGCAATTAATTTATAGTTATAGCGGCATATTTTTGTTATTGTTTGTAATTAAGTTATAGCGCTCACGACACATTTTTGTTATTGTTGGTTACAAAGTTATAGTTCTCGCGACACATTTTTCATATTATGTGAAATGAAGTTACAGTTCTCGTGACACATTTTTGTTATTGTTGGTAATGAATTTATAGTTCTCATGACACATTTTTGTTATTGTTGGTAATGAAGTTTTAGTTCTCCCGAAACAATTTTTTTTTATTCTGNATATATATCTTATATATATATATATATATATATATATATATATATATATATATATATATATATATATATATATTACCTTTTCGCAATATGTATAAAAAAACTATTGACAAAACTGTAATATTTCTAAAATTATTTTACACTCAAATTTAACTTTTTACATCAAGAAAAGCGAATTAACCACGCTTTAACATTGCAGAAACCGCACTACACAGTTTTTTGCAAAGCGAAATAAAGGAATTTTAAAAATAAATTAACCATCCAGCCTATTTGATCCGCCTAGAGGCGCACGTTAGGGTAATAGCCTTCTGATACATTTAAAAGACAGTTTGCATCACAATCAATCCACATTTTTCAAGCACTAAGTGGAACGACTCGCCTCCGGGGACCGTAGTCTTCTTGGCTGTCGGCAGACATTTGCTGGTGGCAGTGCTTGACAAGGGCAGAGAACACCAAGTTTGGATTTAGGTTAAAAAACTTACAAGTGAATTCTGAACCGTTGTGACGCATCTTGTTTCTGATGGTTGGAGGTTAATGGCAGTGCCGCAATGTCGAACGTCGTTCCATAGAACTGGGGCTCATTTTTTTTTTCAAATCTGGAGAAGGTAGTAAAAAGCGTGAAGTGATGGCTGAAAGTGATGGATGAAAGTGATGGATGATAGTGATGGATGAAAGTGATGGATGATAGTGATGGATGAAAGTAATGGATGAAAGTGATGGATGAAAGTAATCGATGAACGTGACGGATGAAAGTAATTAATGGATGAAAGTGATGGATGAAAGTGATGGATGAAAGTAATTGATGAAATTGATGGATGAAAGTGATGGATGAAGGTGATGGATGAAAGTGATGGATGAAAGTGATGGATGAAAGTAATGGATGAAAGTAATGGATGAAAGTGATGGATAAAGTGATGGATGAAGGTGATGGATGAAAGTGATGGACAAAGGGATGGATGAAAGTGATGGATGAAAGATATCAGCACCAACACTAGCTCCTTCACTAGGCAGTGCATCTATCAGCACCAACACTAGCTAATTCACTAGGCAGTGCATCTATCAGCACCAACACTAGCTACTTCACTAGGCAGTGTATCTATCAGCACCAACACTAGCTACTTTCCTAGGCAGTGTATCTATCAGCACCAACACTAGTTACTTCCCTAGGCAAGGTACCTACCAGCACCAACACTAGCTACTTCACTAGGCAGTGCATCTATCAGCACCAACACTAGCTACTTCCCTAGGCAGAGCATCTATCAGCACCAACACTAGCTCCTTCACTAGGCAGTGCATCTATCAGCACCAACACTAGCTACTTCACTAGGCAGTGTATCTATCAGCATCAACACTAGCTACTTCACTAGGCAGTGTATCTATCAGCACCAACACTAGCTACTTCACTAGGCAGTGTATCTATCAGCACCAACACTAGCTACTTCACTAGGCAGTGTATCTATCAGTACTAAAATTGGTGATCAGCACAAGAAAAACTGTCTTTTCTCTTTGGGAAATAGGGCAGGAATTGAGGATACCGATTGGCCCTTGAGCGACGTGGGTGTTAAGGGAATCAAAGTCTTTTTGGTACTTACCTGAAATCAGTGTTTCTATTAGACTGTTTAATCGGATAGGGATATTTTTCAAGCGGGGGGGGGGGGGGGGGGGTTGCTTAAGACGCCCGTTGCCATACATACACAGAGATCACTCCTGTTGTAGCGCACCCTAGGGAAATTTACAACAACAACAAAAACAACAACTTACGTATAATGATTACCATTTCGGAATATTCAAAAAAAAAAAAATAAAAGATAATTTCAGCGAACATGACAAATGAAAATACGACAAGAAACAGACCACAATTAAAACAAAAAAAAAAAAAAAAAAGATAATTACAGCGAACATGACAAAAGAAAATACGACAAGAAACAGACCACAATTAAAACAAAAAAAAAAAAAAAAAGCTTTAGAGATCTCCTTGGCAGCTGCAGTCCTTCAATGATTGTCTTTTAATTTCATGACATGCAAACGGTCAACCTTGAAGCAGGCACACCGACGTAAGAGGTGATGGCGCATCAGGGGCAATCACTTCCACATTGACCTGTGCCACCGCCTTCCGGATCCCAAAGGTTAAGGAGCCGGTCAACAAGGCCAGAAATGTGGAGAATAAAAAAAAAACAGGCTGAGCTGTGCTCGTAAAATTTAATGGAGAGAAATCTTCATTTAATTCATTTCGAGGTCTGGTATAACAAAATTAACAATCGCGGCCAAAAATGTCGAGATCTACAGCGCAAGCATCTGATTGTTAGACATGAGAGGTTCATTAATGGGGCTTTTTTTTTTTCCTTGCTTTTTTTTTTTTTTTTTTTTTATTTTTGGTGTTTTTTTTTTTTTTTTTTTTTTTTTTTTTTTTTTTTTTTTTTTTTTTTTTTTGTTTTTTTTTGTTTTTTTTTAGGGGGGGGGGAAGTGGAAAAAAAAATGTGAGGTAATGCATCAAAGATTTTTGAAGCCTTTAGATTAACTTCGCTTTTGGTCGTGTGTTTCTATGTTTAAAGTAAAATCTTCGGACGGCTAATTAACCCACTTGCCATCATCCTATCGAACCGAACCTTGGCCCATAGACTCGTTTCCGATGACAACATCTTCTTTCAAATGTTCAGCCCCCACCTTCAACCTCAACCCCCCAAAATCAGTGGTTCCTTTTTTTTTCAAGGGGAATATGAGTGAAATAGGATTTTTTTCAAGGGGAATATGAGTGAAATATGATTTTTTTCAAGGGGAATATGAGTGAAATATGATTTTTTTCAAGGGGAATATGAGTGAAATAGGATTTTTTTCAAGGGGAATATGAGTGAAATATGATTTTTTTCAAGGGGAATATGAGTGAAATAGGATTTTTTTCAAGGGGAATATGAGTGAAATAGGATTTTTTTAAAGGGTTGCGTATTTTGGTGTTGAAACTAATTGTGTAGCTGTTGCCATGTGCCTTTGTAGTTGCGATGTAATTGCGTTTGCAAGAAAAATAAAATGTATTGAAAGGGGGTGGGGGGGGGGACAAAACCAAAAATGAAACGTGTTTTCGCCAGAAGTTGACATTTACAATAACTACTTCTTAACATATGATAAATCACGTAAATGTATAAATCGTTTATAAATTCACATAAACTATTCATACAACCAGCTTTGTTTTTAAGTTTGTTTTTTTACATTTAAAATTTACGGGTTACTTTAAAATTTTATCTACGCGTTGTCTCGTTATTACTTTAATTAAAAACGATAAATTGAATATAATTGTTATTGTTTTAATATAACGTGAACGGGTGTAGATTATGGGCAAGGATTACAAGTCTTAATAAACAATAACAGTTTAAGTGCCCTTCGTTTATGTTTTATTGTTGGTTTGTTTCCTTGTTTAAAGACAGAAGCTGGTCTAAAAATACTCACTTTTTTTCCTGCTTGTTATTTGGCTCTTCTTAAATTGTTTCCACATAGACATATGCCTATGCCGTGCATCTTCAAGTTTCTACAAAATGGAGAGTTCGACTGCTTTAATGTCAAAGACAACGATATACGCCAACTTACGGTGTCTAAGACAATGAAATACGCCAACTGATGGTGTCAAAGACAATGAAATACGCCAACTGATGGTGTCAAAGACAATGTAATACACCAACTTACGGTATCCAAGACAATGAAATACGCCAACTTACGGTGTCAAAGACAATGAAATACGCCAACTTACGGTGTGAAAGACAATGAAATACGCCAACTTACGGTGTCCAAGACAATGAAATACGCCAACTGATGGTGTCAAAGACAATGAAATACGCAAACTAACGATGACAAAGACATTGAAATATGCCAACTTACTGTGTCAAAGACAATGAAATACGCCAACTAATAGTGTCAAAGACAATGAAAAACGCCAACAGATGGTGACAAAGACTATGAAATACGCCAACTGATGGTGTTAAAAAAAAAAAACAACAAACAAACAAAAAGCCCAGTAAAGATTTACAAACCTGACTTCTTTTTAATTGTATCTCAATTTATCACATATGAAGGAAATGGTTTAGTTTTAAAGGGTTGTTGGTCTCGCCTTCAGTTGCCTGATTTTATTTTAATTCAGCCGTGTCACTGAACAGTAATTGTTTCTTTGATTGGCTGGATTTTTTTCCTCCTGGATGACCTCACGTGATATGAATTGGCCCGCTGATTGGCTAGTATTAATTGCATTGCAGTCGCATCTCCTCGGTAATGACAAACGGAATTAGATTATGTCGTGGGGGAACACCTTGGAGCAAGCAACAGTACTAGAAGACGTTTTTTGACACAAAGAAAGGTATTTTGGTTTTGTCTTAGAAGTACATGAGAAAGAAAGTTCTTCAGAGTGGTAAGAGATGGTCTTCACATAAATACGTGGAATGCATAGTATTAGTATGCAATTTGTGTTTCTTTCAGATATTTTTTCCTGGGGGGGGGGAGGCATTTCATTTGTTTCGGGGTAGTGTTCAGAGGCGTAGCTATGGGGTGGCACATGGGCGCATGTCCCGAGGTGCCAGACTAGCAGGGTGGGGGAAAAAATGGGCTTTTGTGGTATTTAATGGTTGAAAATAATCCGTTTCAGAGTTGAGCAGGGAGTAAAAATGAATCTTGACCCCCTTGACGCTAAACACTATAGATATGCCCCAGTTAGGGGCGTCGAAATAGGGCGGATTAGGTAGTGCCCCGAGGTGTCACTTTTTCTTTATATGCAGGTGTGGCATTTTCGGACAACTGTAGAGTTTGTATCGTAAAAGGCAGGTCAAAAATATTTGGCCTCCCATGGCTGCACTAATAGTAGCTAAGTCACTAGGCAGCGTATCTAATGATACCAACATTGGCGATCACCTTCAACGGGAAGTAGGGCGGAAATTGACGACGCCGATGAATCTTGAGCGTTTGGGGGGGGGGGTCCGGGGAGCATTAATGATTATTTCAAGAAGTGTATTTTTTAGCATACTTGAATTTAATGTTTCTATTACACTTTTCCAAAGGGGAAGAACATTTTTAAGGTTTTGTGCCAAGTGCCCTACATAAACTGAATTTACTGCGTTTGTGGCATGCCCCAGAGTCTTCATTTGACGCAAGCTTATAATCAATCCTATTATGTACCATTGATCAGCGTGAGTGAAGTCGGTGCAGAGAAGCAGGGGGCTAAAGACAGTGGGCAAACTCAAAATGCAAGGGTGCATTTTGGCGCATACTTGAATTTGTTGCCCAAGCTTAATAATACGTGCCAAAGTGTCCTCGTTTTATAGCCATTTTAATTGTTTCTATAGTATAGTAGTTACTATCCTAATGTCTCATTTTTTATTTTAGTTAGTTTACATGTTTTTAATAATTGTAAAGCGCTTAGAGCTTTCAGGTAAGCGCTATATAAAAATGCCTAAATAAATAAATAAATAAATAAATAATACATTTTAATTAAAATCTCATTTTTTTTTTAAAGTTTCCATTTCATCTGGAGAGTTTGATATTATCTATTTAAGGTCAATCTTGTTTGAAGCTTATAGTATTGGATTATAGAGATAACAATGTACAAAATTCGACCACTTCTGATTATGAGCCGAAGACTTACTTCATGTTGTTCTCATATATCGGTATTTTTGCAACCTCACAAGCTGTAAGACTTTATTAACATTGCGTTTAACTAACTTTACATCAATATAAAAGTCTATAATTTTAATATAGTTCTAGCTAAGTATAAAACATTTGCACTCTGTTTTTACCTTATATTTTATGATACAAGTATGGCTTTTAAATTAGGAATAAGAGTTAACTATGAATTGTTTGATGGCATCATGCTTTACAAAACATAAAATTAGAATAATTTAAAATTTACTTGATTCCAGGTGTTTAGAGCTAGATAAACGGAAAACCAAAAAGGACAGATTTAAAAAAACAACAACATTAGTAAGAATTTAACGGGCGCAAACAAATAGCGCATGTTTCATCAATTATCATTAAATTAAATCTAAAGCGCTTGTGTTTTCTTTAAATAGGCTACTTTTGAAACACTTTTGAATGAATGACAGAGTTTTAAAAAATACTTATTTATTAAATTCCCAACTGTTTTTTGATTTACAAACTTAGAATAATGAACCCTTTGTCAGACATATTAGCACACATTTTATTAAAATGATTTTAATTTGTATTAGAATACTGTAGAAAACTTAAATATAAAAAAAAAAAAATTTAAATACAAAATTAATATATTTTTTTTTGTAAACAGCATCTTGATTTTCGTGGCAATTCCATTTTTTTGTTACGAGTTTTAGAAAAAAATCTTCTTCCTAAATAATCAATTTATAGATAAATTTTGTGAAATTGGTAAAAAAGTGTCTAATGTATATGGAAGACATTTATTTGAAGAAAGCTATAATAGTTTTAAAATCAGCTAAAACTTTGGACATTTATTTGTTATTTTTATATGTTTTTCCACCAGATTTAATCACTCAAACATTAATAATATATGATGACTTTTGTAAACATCTCATGTCAACATAAAATAATTAGGCCCTGGCGCTCCTATACGATTTATAAAAGAGACCAGCTTAGGAAACTCATAAACATTAATTGACCTTCCAAAAAAGTGGGGTTTTTTTCTACTTCACTCTGGTAAGTTTGTGAAATATTTAGAAAAAGTTTATTATTAAAAGTAAGTTTCCTTTTTTTTGCTTGATTTACGTTCAAAATATAAAATGGTGTGCTTTTTTTTTGTGATGAAATTTTAATATTTTTTTTTTTTATTTGAAAGAATGGTTATAAAAAAAAATCAAGCATCATTTAATTATTAACAAAAAAAAAAATAAAAAATTAAAAAATAAAATAAAACCTTAAAAGCCACATTACTATTAAGTGATATAACACAAGCAGGCCAATCAGGGCTATCACTTGACTTTTAGAGGCCCCTTGCCATTTTTCGGTTTTGTCCTCCTCCCACCTTGCATTCAAAGTTGCTCATTTTAATTTTTTTTAAAATGTCCACATGACAACTTTAAGCCCCTAAAATAGTTTAGCCCCCCCCCCCCTTTTGCAGCCGTAGGGGCCACGGACCCCGCATGATGGCTCTGATGTTAATTGACACCTCAATTTTTAACTAGTATCTCTTCCTGTCTCTCTATTTTAAGTATTCTAAAACGCATTCTTGCATTTTGAGTTGATCAAAAATGTTCAAGTTGGTCGGGGGCGAAGTTACAGTTATCTTTGATCGTTATTATGGCTAATTTTGGCACAACCCATCTGAAAGTCTGAACTTCGTCTTTAAAATTTTCCGAAAAACAAATACTGAATTCAGGTAGGCGCCAAAAGGCACTTTTGTATTTTGAATTAATCCCCTCGCGTTGTTTGAAGTTACAGTCTGCGATGGCAAACAAACATGTGCTAAATGATTACCTCTGGGAAGTTACAGTCTGCGATGGCAAACAAACATGGGCTAAATGATTACTCTGGGAAGTTACAGTCTGCGATGGCAAACAAACATGTGCTAAATGATAACCTCTGGGAAGTTACAGTCTGCGATGGCAAACAAACATGTGCTAAATGATTACTCTGGGAAGTTACAGTCTGCGATGGCAAACAAATATGTGCTAAATGATTATTCTGGGAAGTTACAGTCTGCGATTGCAAACATGTGCTAAATGATTACTCTGGGAAGTTACAGTCTGCGATTGCAAACATGTGCTAAATGATTTCTCTGGGAAGTTACAGTCTGCGATGGCAAACAAACATGTGCTAAATGATTACTCTGGGAAGTTACAGTCTGCGATGGCAAACAAACATGTGCTAAATGATTACTCTGGGAAGTTACAGTCTGCGATTGCAAACATGTGCTAAATGATTACTCTGGGAAGTTACAGTCTGCGATGGCAAACAAACATGTGCTAAATGATTACCTCTGGGGCACGTCAAAACCGGAGTGAATTTAGTTTATGTATGGCACCGGGTGCCATAATGCCTCCACTGTCACTTACAAAATGCCATCCCCAACCAAAAAGTCTAATAGAAACACTGAGCTCAGTTTATACTCTAAAATGCACCTCCTGATTCTGACATCATAAAAAAATTCTGAGGAGGGGGGCTTCCCAGATCCCTATTCCGCCCAAGAGCCATCATCGCCCTCGATGTATGGCCTACTTCCCGATTAAAATGATCGCCAACCTTGGTGCCTAGTGCCGCCGTGGGTGGGACAATATTTTTTGGCGCATTTAATTTCACTATACAAACAATGCAATGTTCCGAAATGCCTCACCTCCATATAAAGAAAGAGTGACGCTTGGGTGGACCGTCCCAACAATCCCCCCTTTCTACGCCCCTGGCAGAGGCGTAGCTAGAGTGTTAAGATAAGATTCATGGTAATTCAGGGTAATAAGATCTTAACGCTCCTTCCCGCCAAATAACTAAAACACATTATTTTCAGAATTATTTTTAAAGGCAAGGTTTTTTTAAGTATCAAAGAAATTATTAATAAAGCTGAAAGAAAGGTAACTCTAACTTTTTAAAAACTTTTTTTTTTAAAGAAAACGTTTGAAATGACGTCATCATTTTGACAGTTTCTGATTTGGCATTTTACCCAAATTTGATGATTAAGTAAAGGCTCAACTATTTTAATAAATTAAAAGCCCTTTAGGGCATAATTTTCCCAAATTAAGTTAGGAGAAAATTGGATGAAAAAGGTTAATCACAAAAAAAAAATGTATACAAAAAAAAAAGCAAACGTTGTTTCTGAAAAATAAAAGTTGATCATTTCTTAAATGTGAGCACTGCTCCGGAAAATAACCATATCCCTTTTTTTTAATACAATGGACATCTAGAAAACTTATTTCTTAGCAAAACAATATAATTCATCCATCCATGCTGTATTTAGGCTTATTTCTTAATTCTAGCATGAATGTTATTTGAGATTTCTATAGAGATCTAAATATTTCTTGAAATATTTGTTATCTAAGAATTCAATTTTTTTTCCAGTGTTTTTTTTTTTTCTTTCCATCTCCACAGCGTCATATGACGTCATTCCGTAAGATTCGATGATATAGGATACGATTCTTTGATTGATTCAGATAAAATTGTCTTGATTTTATGATACATATTTGGTGTACGGATCAAACATTCTAATAAAGATTAACTTTTTAGACCAGAACAAGCTAGACGTATGTTATAAAATGTATTTATCCAGCACCAAATCCTGCCTTTTTATTATATCCTCTGTGACTTCCAGTCGCCCAATCTGAGTGGCCTGGAATGTAGTTTAACTAACGTAAGACATCCGTTTAACAAGTCTAGACATTACGTCAATGTCGCTCGGTAAACATAGTTGAGTCTTACGCTGAAACGAATAATGAAAAAATTGGGATTTTTAATGATTAGGAGAAAGTAATATATCTACAAAAATATTTAAAGTTGCCTTAATTTAAGCAATATTTAGTGTAATAATTATTCAATTAGTTAAATGTAAATATGAATACTCTGACGATTATATGTGATGTACATAAAGTGATGTTACTTTAATCAATTTTTTTTTTCAAATAAGTGTCGGGGGTTGGTTTGGGGGGCGTGGGGGGTTGGGGGGGGGGGGGGGGGGGGGGGGGGGGGGGGTTAGGTTGTCTTTTGGACGTGTGCATACCAAAATGTTACAATTTCAAACTCATTATTTACTTACAACCGTGAAACCTGAATTCAATCACTAAATGGAACAATGACCAATGAACGGCTGCAAACACTGTAAAAATGGAATTTTAAATTAAAAAGACGAAGCTAAATAGATTAAAAGAAACAAACCTTTTAATAAAAAAAAACAACAACTACTGTACAGTCCCAAGTACTGAAAACCAACGGGAATACGTGACCAGTAGACACAAGTATTTGTCAACAGCTATAAGGGTAAACAGAAAATCTTCTCAAGTTTCATATGTAACATGTTTTTTTTAATTGCTAAGACAAGGATCAGTAACATATACGTTCGATATTTATTTATTGGCTATATTGACTGCTGTCTCTCGATATTGATTGTTGGGGTAATTTTTTTTTAAATACGAATTTACCTTCTATTGTATATAGATTCGCTGCCTGTCTTGTTTCTGGCCCCACTTCGAACATGTCTTGTATTTGTCTAAGTTCGGACATGTGTTCTCAATGGACTCACTTCGAACGTATCTTGTTTATGGCCCCACTTCAAAAATGTCTTGTTTATGGCTCCACTTCGAACATGTCATGCTATGGCCCCAGTTCAAATATGTCTTGTTTACGGCCCCACTTTGAAGTTCGAACGTGTTTTGTTTATGGCCCCATTTCGAAAATTTCTTGTTTATGGCTCCGATTCAGACAGGTTTTGTTTATGGCCCAACTTCGATCAAGTCTAGTTAATGCCTCCAGTATTTACATGCATAACGAACAGACCCCTTGTGTTCATGTATGATTAATAGCCCCGCTGTGTACATGTCTAGATAATGACTCCGATGTGTACATGTCTATAGTGAAGTGCCCCCACTGCGTTCATAACTAATGGCTAGTTAAAGGTCTTACTTCTAGCATTCCGATGTCATCAGACATGCTTGCATCCAATTAACTCGTGTATCTCTTCATCCTTGTCCCACGTCGCAGTAGTTTTTGTCTGCATGCGAGGCCCACCTACAATGGAACATCTTTGTTCAACGCAAAGATGGAGTCGTCGATCACGTGATCGATACATAAATAAACCATGTTCTGGCTCCTGGGTACAGACGGTCCTGGATACGGTATTCAGACAAACGGAAGCTGTGTAGAAAGACGGGAACTTCAGATTATATTCCATAAGACATGATCGCAATTGGAAAAAAAAAAAGTGTGGGGGGGGGGGGAATCGCAGCAAAGAGTTAATAGTTGAATGACTTGTGTTAACAGCAGCCCGTTGTTAATCCTCCTCTATGTCTCTGTTAACAGTCAGTTGGCTGACGGTGACGCTCTGTAAAAGTGCGGGCATGCTGTCATTCGTACACATCAGTGTGGAAGTCATAACACAAGCGTGGAAAGACAATTTCTTTTGAAACCGTTTGTCTGAACCCATGCGGTTGTGAGTAGTAACTGTGTGGAGAAACATATTTTGACATAAAACAACAAAACTGAATATAAAATCTATTTACATTAAACAAAAATGAGTTCTGTGGAACGAAAGCGGAATAATCCGAGTCGGATTAGTTTTGAAAGACTCCGTCTCGTAAAATTACGATGGATTCTATTATTTAATAATGTTTTACGACTGAACTCAAAATGTTTAATGAATCAAGGTGGTGGATGTCGTCTTAAATGACCATCGTAACGTATATTCGTGCATAAAAGGTAGCCTTGCATGGCGCACTATGATAGTGTCACATGATTAACAAAATTATCCTTAAAAAAAAAAATCAAAACTATAGTCCTTGAGACCTAACACCAACAACTGGAAAATGTCCCCATCTCAAGGTCTTGATTAAATCACAAGGAAAGACAACTTAAGACATTTAACAAGTGACGCCATTACTTGGGTCATCTGGGTGTAGATTTCCAGATACTTTATGTGGTTGCACACGGCAAGTTAGTCTATCTATCAGTTATGTTAACTAAGCGCCCATAGAAATGTTAAGTGTTTTTTTTTTCTTCTCATCTCCGATTTCTTTAAATTTGTATGTTTTTGTGACCTCTAACGAAAAGAGCTAAGTCAGGGGAGCTAACTACATAATGTATTACACTTTACGGCTTAATTATCTTTCTTAGTTTTGCATGGGCTGACGATCTCCTCCCGAACCTTGCCAAACTTTTCATAGATCTTTTAAATTTAGGCTTATTTATACATACACACATAGCATAGATCTTTTAAATGTAGGCTTATTTATACACACACACATAGCATAGATCTTTTAAATGTAGGCTTATTTACACACACACATAGCATAGATCTTTTAAATGTAGGCTTATTTATACATACACACATAGCATAGATTTTTTAAATGTAGGCTTATTAATACACTCACACATAGCATAGATCTTTTAAATGTAGGCTTATTTATACACACACACATAGCATAGATCTTTTAAATGTAGGCTTATTTATACATACACACATAGCATAGATCTGTTAAATGTAGGCTTATTTATACATACACACATAGCATAGATTTTTTTAATGTAGGCTTATTAATACACACACACATATGATAGATCTTTTAAATGTAGGCTTATTTATACACACACATAGCATAGATCTTTTCACATAGCATAGATCTTTTAAATGTAGGCTTATTTATAATTTATACACACACACATAGCATAGATTGTTTAAATGTAGGCTTATTTATACATACACATAGCATAGATCTTTTCACATAGCATAGATCTTTTAAATGTATGCTTATTTATAATTTATACACACACACATAGCATAGATTTTTTAAATGTAGGCTTATTTATACACACACACATAGGATAGATCTTTTAAATGTAGGCTTATTTATACACACACATAGCATAGATTTTTTAAATGTAGGCTTATTAATACACACACACATATGATAGATCTTTTAAATGTAGGCTTATTTATACACACACATAGCATAGATCTTTTCACATAGCATAGATCTTTTAAATGTAGGCTTATTTATAATTTATACACACACACAAAGCATAGATTTTTTAAATGTAGGCTTATTTATACACACACACATAGGATATATCTTTTAAATGTAGGCTTATTTATACACACACATAGCATAGATCTTTTCACATAGCATAGATCTTTTAAATGTAGGCTTATTTATAATTTATACACACACACATAGTACAGATCTTTTAAATGTAGGCTTATTTATGCACACACACATAGCATAGATCTTTTAAATGTAGGCTTATTTATAATTTATACACACACACATAGCATAGATCTTTTAAATGTAGGCTTATTTATACACACACATAGCATAGATCTTTTAAATGTAGGCTTATTTATAATTTATACACACACATAGAAATAACCTTTTATTTTTAACTTGAACCTTTTTCTTTTATTTCAACTGTTTCCAGACATTGTATGTATCGATCATGTCCTCCAAACAGTGGTATTAAGTAAGCCGATTTACTATAATTGTGTTCGTTTGTTTTTGTTTTGTTTTTTTGACAATATGTTGTTTTTTTAAGGGGCAGAGTATAGAAACATTGTTTTTATAAATGTACAAACAGACGTTCAATTTGAATTGATCACCGATTGACAGTGTCAGCAGGTGTAAAGCAATATTGGCATGACATGTAATACTCAGTTGACACAATACCAAAATTGTTCGTTAAATGTTTTGTGTGACCGCACAATTGTGTGCACGATTTCCTTTGGTTTGGCCAAAAAAAATGAGAATTTGATATTGTGATCTGAGCAGAAGCAGTGATTATTTCAGAAATTTTCCCCCGGGGGTTGGGGGCATATTTTATTTTTCGAGGGGGGTGGGGCAGTGCCAGTTGATTTATTGTTGGACATACTTTTGCTCCGGGGGGGGGGAGGAACTTGGTTTTCCCAGGGGGGGGCGCAGCTATTAACTGCACACCTCCAGGCCAAAGGGTCGGGAACCTTTGTGTCTGAGAGAGCCATGGACACCATGTATTTTGAAAAGTAATTCTGTGAGAGCCATACATTATGTTTAAAACTAAAAATTCAAGTAAATGTGTGCATTTTGTGTAATTTCAACACTAAAAATGCAATTATTGTGTCTCTGAATTCTTTTTAATAACATTGTTATGCTGTTGATAATCAATAATGAGTATTTCTTACCATTAATGCGACTTTTTTTTTTAAATCGAACATTTGTCTGCGACCCAGATACAGCCATCAATAGAGCCACATCTGGCTCGCGAGCCATAGGTTCCCGACCCCTGTTCCAGGCGATCATTAAAATTACTAGAGATATTTTTAAATAACTGAATGTATTACTCATGAGTAGCAAAGACTCCGCCTTTAAGTTCATTTAGCTAATCAGTTACAAAGTAAATCACAGAATGTGCGCCTGCCCTTGATCAAATCAATTGGGTTTTTTTCCTCTCTTTAGTCTGCTCTTATATTTGTTTCTATATCTTGTGTTACTTTGATACTTTTGAACGATGTACACCAATGAAAATATTTTTAAAAATATGTATAACTGAATAAACATCTAGTGAACTTTAATGGTCTCAACTTATTGTAAACACGAATGTTATCAACATATTGTAAATAATAGTGATGGTCCAGATTAGTAATAGAAAGATGTCAACAATTCGGTTTCATGTTTTGTAAAGAACGTTTATTGATTTATTGGCCTGCGATAAATTATAAAATCGTGTACAAAAGGCTGTGATCCCATAGTACAGTCATACACAATGTACAACACGCTAATTGGCTACTTCCTGGTTACAATACAATATAAACCCAAAGATTACAGTATAGCCGTAAGCCAAGTGGTCAAAGTGGCTGACCTTCCCTGATGGCACTAACACGTTTTAAGCTCTCTATAAATATATAGCTTTATGTACATAAAATAGATCAAATGCTAACAAATATAGATTTTGTTAACAGGCTTTGGTTGAGTTGAGGTTTTAGTGAAGCAAACAAAGTGACAACGCCAATATTCAGTGGTGAATTCAGAACACCGTGACACAGGTGTGTTATCACTGTAAGTAGGGGGTGTGGGGGGGTGGTTGGTGGGATAGGGATGGCAGTGGTGAGGTAGGGATGGCAGGAGTGGGGTAAAGATGGCGGGAGTGTGGTAGGGATTGCAGGAGTGGGGTAGCGGTGGCAGGAGTGGGGGGGGGGAGATGGCAGGAGTGGGGTAAGGATGGTAGGCTAGAGGAAGTTGATACAAACAACTCAGGCGACACCACAGAGCCCGAGTCTGACTCTTAAATCACTTAAAATCACAAACTCTACTTTTTTAAAAAAAAAAGAAATTTAAATTTGATATTATGATATCACTCTAGAGTCTTTAAAATAGACTTTGAAGGCCCTGTGCCTAGAGCTTTCTGCCTGAAACCCAAATAGTAGGGCTTTTAGGGCCTAGAACTGTCTGCCTGAAACCCAAATAGTAGGGCTTTTAGGGTCTAGACCTGTCTGCCTGAAACCCAAATAGTAGGGCTTTTAGGGCCTAGAACTGTCTGCCTGAAACCCAAATAGTAGGGCTTTTAGGGTCTAGAACTGTCTGCCTGAAACCCAAATAGTAGGGCTTTTAGGGTCTAGAACTGTCTGCCTGAAACCCAAATAGTAGGGCTTTTAGGGTCTAGAACTGTCTGCCTGAAACCCAAATAGTACGGCTGGTGGAAGAAAATAATGTAATTTTTTTTTCTTTACATCATTTTCAAAATGTTCTCAATTCACCAATCCCCACCCCCCCCCCCTTTTTTTGTTTTTGTTGTTGTTTGACCTCATGGTATCCACACACCAAATATCTGAATTATCTGTATTTAATTTTTTTTTTTTTACCTCATTTTCAAAATGTTCTCATATCACCAATCCCCCCCCCCCCCCCCTTTTTTTGTTTTTGTTGTTGTTTGACCTCATGGTATCCACACACCAAATATCTGAATTATCTGACTTTGCCACTGTTAACGAACACTTGGAAAATAATTAGGTCCAAATAGCAGTCATTACAAAGTGAAAGCAGTATGTCTAGTATAAAGATATAGGTAATTAAACAAATGATCATATAAGTTGATACAACAGGTTGTGAATGCTGACGCTAACTGGATATTGGAGCGGTGAATAAAACTAGGAGGTAACGTTCATATCTGAGTTGGAGGTCACAGGTCAATGAATATTGTAACAAATCCAACCCAATACAATGGTAAATTAGGATGACATAGTCACATGAAGGATACACACAGGGGTAATGATGTCATGATGTCATGTGATATGGCACAAAGCTGTGTGATTAACATTGTCAACGAGGTGATTTGTTGATCTGCCACTTTCAACAACGTCAGTTAATTCACATGGCATGAAAAAAAATACATTGCTATTTTGAAACAGGTTGATGAGTTATACAAGACCTGTTATCAATTTCCTTGTCATTTTATTATAACTTTATATATTTATGAGTCATATAACTAATGTATTTTTATTATAAATTTATGTTGATAAATGTCATAAAACTAATGTAATTTTATTATTTAAAAAATTTTCTTTAAGACTTTTTACATCTATTAGATTTCTAAATTCATTTTTTGACAAAGTTCCTAAAATATAATTTAATTGCACAACCATTAATTACTGTCTTTATATACCTTGTATATGTATTTCTATTTTAACCATTTCAGAAAATACATCATTGTGCAATGAATAATATATTAGTTTTTAAATTTTTAAAATTTATTAAGTAAAATTCAAGTTTAATTATTTCAACACTCCCAATTATTGAAAAGATGGTAATCTTGACGGTAAACTGGAGACTCACAAAGATTATCTCAGTAAAATTTAACTCACTGGATGCAAAAATGAGATTTATGGATTTTTTTTTGTTTCTCATATAACCATTATAAGCAGAAAATACACAAGGCAAAAATAACCAACATTATAATTCAAACCATATCCCTCAAAATAATATATAACATAACTATATATATATATAAATTTGTGATGAAACTAATCATTGTGTGAAATCTCAGCCAAATCCAACATTTATGAAAACCAGAATTTAAGATTCACAATAAAATATATATGTAAAGATACTATGTCTAGCAACCTGTTGGACACATGCACCTTAAAACTTTCGGATGCAGACAATGGACAAATTAGTTAAAACTTGAAATATTCTATAAAATATCGAACAAGATCTGAAAGTTTTAAAAAATTCATCCATTGTCTGCATCCCAAAGTTTTAAGTGTCCAACAGGTTCATAGACATAATATCTTTACACACAAATATAGAAGGCTCTGCACCGGAATATCTTAAAGAACTGATTTATAAACATGTATCCTTAAAGAACCTGCGGTCTTCAACACCGTCCTTACTGAGAGTTCCCAGTGTGGATGGACACAGAAAAAGTCATACGGAGTGCGCTCTTTTGAAGCGATAGTGCCAAAAACTATGGAACAGTTTGCCTCAATCTTGAGGGAAATTGAAACTGATAAAAAAATCATTTATGAAACATTTAAAGACTTTAAAAAAAAAAAAAAATTTAAGAACATCAGAACGCTGTGAGCATGCTTAAGTAGCATGGATGCAAGCGCTATATAAATATTCAATTTGATTCAATTCAAATGATGTATTTTATTGTGACTCCTAAATTCTGGTTCTCTTAAATGTTGAGGAATAAAAAAAACACAAGTAACATTGCCCATTGCAAAACATATGTCATCTACTACCTCTATTTATCTATAACGATGAAAATTTCATCTCATCGTTCAGACTTGAAATGATAGGATTAAACACGAACAGGAGTTGAAAAAGAATTTGATGCAATATTCAGTTTCATTTTAAAAAAAAAAAAAAAATATTTATAAATACAGCAAGAACAAAAAAATACAAGTCTTTCTAAATCCAGCTGGTACACTACAATACATGGGGGAGGGGGGAGGGACATCTGGTAAATACTTGGAAACAGGTGAACATCTTGAAAAGAAAATGTATGAAATAAAACAGAATAATCCAGAAAGTATGTATGTGAGTAAAATAATGGAATCAAAAAACATAAAACATATTTTACACCATACGTAAATGGAATGTGGAAACAGATTCAATAATTTATTAGCCAATGGTATTTGGGAGCTTGTGTCACACATCAACATCTAAATTGTTTCTCAAATTCTATTTAAAAAATAACAAGCCTTTGGCTATAATTTCTTATAACACATTTGTTTATTAAAAATTTTTTTTTTTATAATAATTGTATCAAACCCTTTATGCCAGCTTATTGCGTTATCAAATTTAGTTAAATCTTTGAAATATTTAAAAATATAGAACAAAAGTTATTAATAGCTAAACATTTGCTTTCAAAACTCCATGTTTTACTTTTGGTATTTGTTTATAGACAACTAATGTGAAACATCCACTGGCGGATTACTTACTCAAACTTCTTAAGGGATGTTTAAAAAATATTTTTAAAATTGCTGTATTTTTCATTTTAATAAATTACAATTAAAACATGTGTCATTCTAATTATTACCTGCTTTTGTCACAAGCTGCACTTTTGCTGTCTTTGAGTAAATGTCTACTTAACTCTAAATGATCTGATTAAACACCAAGGAAAGAAGAACAGGATTTGCTTTTTTTAAATGTCTTCAGTTCATGAGGATGAGGAAAAATCCATGCTAGCCATTTATTCATATCATAGCCAAGAAAGCAAAAGTAGGAGAAAAAAATCACAGAGCCTCTTTGATATGATTATAGACATCTAGTATAATCGGTTGGTAAAAATATAGTTTAAAAACTATTTATTTCATGAGATCCTTTAAAACATTCAATTGGAGATGATTTATTTCTTCATGACTTGTATACCAAAATATAGCTGTGGAAATATAAAAGTACCGGTACAGACATTTTACAATGGCCATAAAATACTTTTAGAGTGTACTTATAATCCTGATTGAATTAATGGACAACAGCAAGCAATTCTTTAACTTCATAATGGGAGAAACTCAGGTGACAGAAAAAATGATACTCATAGTTAAGTGTAAGCATTCATGAGAATTTCAACATAGGTGAGTGATGATCTGATATTTCTATTATACAAGCTATATAAATATGTACTTTTACAAATCTGGCAATCGATCAAGGCGCAAAAGTTTATATAAAGCTTAAGGTGTCTTTGGAACTTTAGTTTGAATACTTTTTTTTTTTTTCAAAAGGAGTTGCACTACTTGATAACCCCTTGCCTGGTTCTGCCTCAATTCACATGATATATTGGTCGCCATTGTAATTATACTGGTTCCACATGACTTAATTAAACAGTTATATTTTCTGTGAAACTTCCTCAATTCAATTATTGTTTTAATAATCAGATTTTTTTTTAAAAAATGACCCAAAAATTATGATTTAAATAAATTAAATTTAATATATTTTATATATTTATTAACAACACACAAAGTAGTTCAATATTGTCATAGAAAGTTTTTTTGTTTCCCAAAATGATAAAAATATATATTTAAAACAAGCTTTATTCAAAATTTGCATTGCCAGTATTGCCAGTGGCACTTCTGTACAAATATTAAAGGAAATAGTGGAAAGCCTGGGCAACTCACTGGTAAGGGAGATGCTCTAGTAAAAAGAAAAACCAATCTCGAGAAGCACTGTTCAGTATCCAGCCACTATAGGATCTAGGCTTTATTTTTTTTTTCTATATTCTGTACAGCTATTATTCATTATATTCTTGTGAATTAATATATTAAGACACTGATAGCGGCACTTAAATATAAATACAGACACAGTATCATAGGGTAACAGGACAGATGAGCATCAACACAATGGGCCTCAAGTCAGATCCAAATTTCGGTTTTGCTACCCTGCACACCAAGTATTGTTCCACAATCCAAATTTGAACCCCTTAAATATCCGAAGCCCCGTGCAGCCCCAGGGATTGCAGGGTGGAGGCAATGGCCTGCCTAAAGTCCAATAAGCGATTTGTACATAATCAGATGTTTTTTTGATCTTGCTCTTACAGGGCAATTGTATATAATAAAAGATTAACATTTTAACATTTTGAATGTCATCACAAAGAATACATCACTGTAATGCACAGCATTTACCGCGATTGGTCTCTTGAATATTTTTAGACAACACAAATGGTCATAAGGAAATTTTTCACAACCAGACCTGTATTAGAGGAATATAAACTTACTGTACATAAAGCTAACAGCAAGGTGATGTAGTATAAATATATAGTACAAGCAAGCAAAGAGTAAGGTAACATTAGAATTTTCAAAAATGCCAGAGGTGATGTCTTCAATGCCATAATTTTTCATATAACAGTTATGAACAGAGCACAAATTATAAAAATTAAACAAATTTAGATTTTTGTGCCTGGTCTGTTGGTCCATCTGTCGTTATTAGTCATCTGAATAACAGGTATGGAAATCTTATTATGTTTCCCCTAGGGTAGCTCACGATCTTGTGTGAATTCAGCCACCCATGAGACTTTAAGAGTACATCTTGATCAAGTAATTTGTGACTAATAAATACCATTTTATGGTGTAAGTCATAAAAATAGACTTGTTTGTGTTTCATATCAATTTAGGAAGTTAATGAATAATATGATTATGACATATTTTATCCAACATTTTTTTAAAAAATATATTGATCTGCTGTAAGCCGCACCTTGAAAGTTTGGTGCTATCTTACTATGACTTTTTCTTTGTAACATCTAAATTGTAAGGCGTACACAAAGTTTAAATACTTACAGGAAAAAAAAAGGGGGGAAAAAAAGAAAAAAAAAAAAGGGAGAGGAGAGGTTTAACATCTAGTCTTAAAAAGTTACAGTATTTAAAACACATCTGCTATAAAAATTTAAACTTAAATTAATTTCACCCAAATCTGAGCAACCAATGCTATACTTACATGACACAAAGGACCATGTTCAAAAGCTCCGATCAATACTCAACGGGGCAAAAAAATGTTTTTCAAATTCATCTTTGATAATAATTAATTGTGTTACAGCATATATTTTCAGAGCATGAAATGACTTTGTGAGTTAAAGGAATGGTTTATACATTACAAATGCTAAACATCACTAACAGATGGCACTTATTATTGTAATACATGTTTAGGTACAGTAACAATTTGACATGATAATAATACAGAACTATATTTATATACTCTATTAATACAATGCCTTCACCATAATCTTATTGTAATCATACATGTCCATTTTTTTTTTAAATATTAAAATGAAAATTTAAAAGATAACAAAAAAACTCCACCAAGTAGGATAATTAGAACAAAATTAATTTCAGTAACAAGATATCAACATTTTTTTTGTTAAAGTGATCTCAATTTTATCACAAAAAAACAAACAATTTGAATTCTACTAATTCTTAATAAACTGTGCTTATCATTTTTTAAAAATATGTGCTAAAGGAATACATAAATCAAAGTTGTTCCATTGTTATAAAGCATTCAAATCTGATATACGGTTAAATTTATAACTGGAGATTTTAACACTCCCTCCGTTCAAACATGTGGAGATTCCTGCTGATATGGCTAAATGCTATCTGTTATTTACATAACTAAAAAATTATCTCTCACTGCAGCAATTCAAAAATTTTTTTCAGTAAATAAAAATAAACTCAAAAGGGTCAGTAGTGAGACTTTGATCGATGATGCAAAATATTTTTGGATCTCTTTGTCAAACAAAGGGTCAAGGTGGTACACTGAAATCTGTGCTTAACTTAAAGATGGCTATCTCGAAGACAAATTTAAAAAGTATGTTTCTTTGGATACTCCCGATATGGATTTTTTTCCCCCATGATTTAAAATTGAAAGCTGAAGCAAAGTTATTTCTGTATTTTACTAACTAAGGACTCTTTGACTTGATGACAATTATTTACCACAAGAACAACACAAGAGGTATCAAACAGCCTAGAAACAAACACACCCTTGAAATTTCTGGGAAGCTGTTTTAGTTCAAGTCACTGAGAAACAAAAAAATAAAGAAGGGAATAAAGGTGAATCCTTATAAGTGTATGAGGAATACAAGTGATCACCGTGGTATGTAAATGAAAGCAAAGCGAATGCTCTTGTGTGACTGCCAGCACATAGTGAAGCTCAAGAGAACACGTTTACCTGTCTAAGTTGTTGTACTGTTACATTTGACAAGGGCACCACTTCTTAAGATGGTGAATTCTTTCCTGACAGAATCAGGCTATTGCTATAAATTTAAACTTTTTTGATGAAAGAATTATAGTTATATAATTTGTTTTTACATTATAGAACACGATGAAAAATGAAGAAAGTTTGATTTACAGCATGAGTGAGAATGAGATTCTTTCATTTACAGTACATGTAAGAGTGTCTTTGCTGGATTCAATTTACATGCTAAAATAAGATTGTTTGATTTACAGTACATGCTAAGAATGAGATTGTTTGATTTGCAGTACATTGCTTAGAATGAGATTGTTTGATTTACACTACATGTTTAAGAACTAGATTTGTTTGATTTACATTACATGCTGAGAATGAGATTGTTTGATTTACAGTACATGCTAAGAATGAGATTGTCTGATTTACATTACATGTTAAGAATGAGATTGTTTGATTTAAAGTACATGCTAAGAATGAGATTGTCTGATTTACAGTACATGCTAAGAATGAGATTGTTTGATTTACAGTAAAAGCTAAGAGTCCTTTGACTTACAGTGCATTCTGAGAAAGCCATGTACTTCACTTCAAAAGAAGAGAACATTAAAAATAAAAATTTTCAAGAAACAGATTCAAACATTTTTTTAAGAAGTCAAATTGACAGCTCCCCCCCCCCCCCCGGTAAAAATCATTTACTATGTTTGAAAACAATATATTGTTTCATCAAGATTTGAATTGTAGAAAGTTCAACTGTCCTTTAAAAATTTATATATTTAACTTTAAGTTATGTCAATATGTAGTCTCGTGCCCCGTCTGTCATGAGTTATTCCTGTGTGATGTTAATGCCACTCATAGTAGTCAAGCTCAAGGGAAGTCTATACATTTTGTTAAAAAAAAGGCATACAGTAAAATCAAAGATATAAATTTTAAGGAAAACATGATATCTCACACATACAGTAAACACTTCAGGAAAAGTATCCAAAAAGTTAACATGAGAACAATTTATAGATCTTAGATCAAGATATAACACACATAATTTGTCAAGTCTGAGATCCTGGTAAGTAGCGTCTACTGCAAAGAGATACGGAAATGTTGCACAGCTTTGAAAGACAATTTCTGATCAGTGATCTCATGCATTTAATTGGCATTCCTTTGCAAATAAAGTTGCCATGGTGATCTGAATTAAAGTAAAATATGGAATTTGTTCATATAAAAACAGTAAAGCTGTTTTTTTTATTGCACAGGCTGCTAATGAGTAAGATATTGAATGTGATTAAACTTATAAATAGTTAGCCTCCATCTTGAGATTCTCAGTTTCCTTGTTGCTGCTTGACAGGTCATGTCGACAGGTCATGTCGACAGGTCAAGTCAGCAGTTCAAGTCGGCAGGTCAAGTCGGCAGGTCAAGTCGGCAGGTCATGTCGGCAGGTCACGTCGGCATGTCAATTCGGCAGGAAAAGTTTTAAAAGGTTAAGAAGAAAGCAAAAAAAAATCATCATCAAACAGCAGAGGTATATAAGTGTGCAAGTTATATGCATGAAAAAACTTAAACATGTCTGAAACAACAGATCAAATACAAGCTGTAGTGAGTGGATATTGCTTCACGCTTTTAGGCATATAAGTTGCTGTATGTTGAGCATTGCTACAAGTAAACAGTAGCTATGTAAGCAAACTAAATGCATGCTTGTTAGGTAAACAACTGATTGGGGTGAAACAAGAGTTCAAAAATGGAGTAGAATTAGAATGTGTCCTGCTTGTGGTCAGCACTGATAACAAAACTAATGCACTGAAAGTGGGTAAAGCCAAATTCTGCATCAACAAGAAAAGGATAATTTAGTAAAGAAACAAGAAAAAGCATAACTGGCAATTAACTGGTTTTGCCGAGGAAGTAGTTTGGAATTAAGACATCAGACGCTTCAGTCCTAAACAATTCATTTGTCAAAAAAACACACAAAAATCACTCAAAAATTTAATTTATAATAATGAAACTAAAAAATCTAAATAATAGATAAAAGTTGTTTTTTTAACACAAATTTAAAAGAAAAATGAATATATACTACTAATGATCACAGACATTAAGGATATGTTTTTTTTTATTTAATATGTGACATAAAAATTGTGTTCTTTTAATATTTTAAAATTATGTTGTAGTAATTTAAGATTTAAATGAGCATATAGCTAAATACTATGGAGGTTAAAATAAATCTAGGCGAATAATAAATAATTCATCAATGTGAGAGTGAATTACAGATAAAGCAAATTTAACTTTTCCTTGATAGAACACTTATTTATGAGATGTACTTTCTCTTCATCCTAAGAAATTCTTCTTTCCTCACATGGTAGAACAGTACAAAAGGGTAACAAAAATAATTTGTAGTTTACAAAAAAAAAAAAAAAATAATAATAATTTCCTTGATAGAACACTTATTTATGAGATGTACTTTCTCTTCATCCTAAGAAATTCTTCTTTCCTCAAATGGTAGAACAGTACAAAAGGGTAACAAAAATAATTTGTAGTTTACAAAAAAAAAAAAAAAATAATAATAATTGTTGAATGTTGTATTTGATAAACAATTGAAAGTCATCTTTGATAAACAATTGAATGTCATATTTGATAAACAGTTGAATGTCCACAAAATCTTTGTTTTGAAGGCCAATAAGTGAAAATACAAAAAAAAATTCAGCTAAATTTATATATAAATTTTAAAAAATACTAAACAATTTCCTGCATATAATTATCAACTACAAAATTAATTTTCCCATAAATGTTTCCTCTTTTAATGCACTAAAATCTAAAAATAAAAAAATTAGACATGAAAAAATACTTTTATATTAACTACTCTTTAGTTTGTGCTTCAAGTGAAATAATCGATAAGTAAATAAGAGAATTATGAAAGAATTGATAACAAATATACCCAACAGGTATCCTAGACTGTTACCAAAGTTCTCAAAATGCCATTTTGATTGGACAAGAGCTCTGCGCTCCCTGAAGTCTAGAAGAACCGCCTGAAGTTGATCCATGACTGCCAAAATGGATGACACGTGAAACAGCTGATGCGAGTGCCCGATGATGTCGAAAATTCCTGGGAGGAGGCGTTCGGGGAGGTGGGATGCGTAGAGGAATGCTGCGATGAATGCAAACAAAAACTGTCTGCTGTGCAGCTGCAGGGCGGTCGAATGGCCCTCATCTGCTCCACTCTGAGAAATCCTATAAATAATGGGCGCGCTGTCATAAATGTAGGGAATGGCAAATGCTCCAAGACGCAGGGCTTTACGCAGAGGACCGGGCTTCATGAAACGGGTCTCACACGATGTGAACGTGCAGAGTACGGCACTGATCGCAGCCAGGTTGACGTAGTTGTCTCTGTACAAGCTAAGACCTGAGTCGTCACGAAAGAGGTCCGCTGGGAAGCAGTAGGCTCTGTAGATGACAGCCACTCCAAAGCTGAACAGGCTGAGAGCAGAGTAATCCAGGAAGAAACAAACGTGCCTTGCTCTGTCGGACATGACATTGAAGAGATGTGCTACAGCACTGGCCAATGGGAAGGCACAACACACCAAGAGATAGGTCAGCAATGGCCAGGTGTAGGAGTCATTCCAAAAGTCTATGCTAAACCATAAGTGACAGGCTATATACACAAAGTACCTGTTACCAAACAGATCAAAAAGAAAAGATATAATTTTGACTCTAATAATTGTGTTCAATATCTGATATAGCTGATTTTTGTTAGCCATTAAGTTAATTATAAAGACAACCCAATTAGTTATTTTTTTTAAGTTAACTACCTCAAAATATATTTACAGGAGATGGTAGGTAATTTTTTCAAGTTACAAAATTATTGGTACCGGTAGAGAAAAGCTGAATGGTGAATGCATTAATAAGGAAGAACATTTTTAAACAATCATCTTTCGACAAATCTGATTAAAATTCAATAAGCCTACCAGGTTGGCAAGAAGTGTGTCCATATATTAATTGTCTCATTTGTTGGATCAAAGAGACTCAGTAGGCACTGTGTGGCTGAGCTTTTAGGGTGGCGATAACCACGCAGAATGTAGTGTTCATGAAAGTGCTCTGGAACCTGGATGTAGAGATCAAAATGGCATAATTTTATAACATCTCATTTGGGACGTGATTTATCCAATAATAAGGGTTAAATTTGAATTAATTTTTTTTAAGTCAGCTGAGCATTAGAGAGACTTTTTTCCAAAACAACATTTTGTTTAAACGTTGCACAACAAATTTAAAATTAAGCAATACTGTGTCTTGAAAAGTTACAGATCTATATGTATATATATAGAGAGAGAGAGAGAGAGAGCAAGAGAGACAAATGGATTAGTTTACATAGTAATTTGTACACTTAATTTAAATTATACAGCTATTTTAATTTAGTATAATTATAAAACAACTGTTAAGAACTAGTTTGCGAGCATAGTTCATTTGAGTATGGACTGTCATGAGTTGAGAGGGGGGAGGAATTGAATAGGTCTTTCAGGGCTAGCTGCGATCGGTTGTTACTATGCTTAATAAACCACTTAGGTGAATAAATACTGAGTGAACACGGGTCGGAAGTTAGTTATTGATGTAGTGTCAAATGTGCAAGTTATCATTAGCCAGTACGTAAGTGTTGAGAGTTGTCAAATTGACAGTGGTTTTAAGTTGTTGCTCAGTATTCCATAGCGTTGTTAGCAGATGTTTGTAAACTCAAATTGGAGTGTTCCCAATCTTGTTTGCTGTGGGCAAGGATTTTTCATAATGTGCAACTTGTAGTTTTGAACACAGTGTAATATCAAAGAAAAGAACAAGGTAAATAAATGACTTAAGTATTCATAGCCTAGTGTTGTTCTGCTTGTTGCCATCAAGTGCAGCCGCAAAAAGATGAAATCATATCCTAGAGTTTCATCAAACAAGAGTTGTTCCCCCCAGACGCCATAGAGCCTGTCGGACTGCCCGGCAGTAGACTCATCCAGTGAGGGAGGTTAGTTACATCAACAATATCATTGTAAACTAAGTTTTATTAAAATGTTTCACCACTGATAGAGAGGCATTCATTTAGATCATTAAAAAACAATCAAACATTTGTTTTATGAGATATCAAAATGCTACTACCCTATCCACAGTTGATTTATAGATTTAACTGTACTCTACACAAACTCTCAGCATTTTCAGACTAGCCTAAGACATATTCTGCACAAGTTGTTGTTTTTTTCAGATGGCAAGAGCTGACCTAATGCATTTTATAGAAATGTATCGGATGCTCATAAAAACATAACAAAAACAAGTAATAAGAAGAATAAGGCCCACTGTTTCATTTAAATATTAGAGGAATAAGGCCCACTGACCCTATACATATGTAAGGAAGTAAGCCCATAACCTGATACGATATATGATGAATAAGTCCAAGAATATGGCCCTCAGCCTTGTTTAAGATATGAGGGGAAAAAAGCCCACAGCTTTATTTAATATATGATGAGCAAAGCCCACTGAACCAATTGAAATATGGTTGCAGTGACTGCCTTTATATGAACAATAGTAAAAAAACAAAAAAAACAATTCATTTGACAATTACTGCTAATCTAGGGAAGCAAAGATTAGTGAAAAGGAAGATCTTAACTGGCCTTGTCACTTGGACTGCCACCAATTAATTGAAATAAAATTCTTGTTATGACTCTCGAATGACCATTTCTTTCCATCTCTAATGTAAGAATGTAGACAGGTATGTTGCAATTAGACCAAGCATAAATCAGTTCAAAATCGCAAAATATACATGCCCATATTTCTATATTCAGCTTACCTGATGAACATTATAAATTGGGCCACTTAGGCCTCGCCCTGCAGATACTGACATTCCTAGCATGGCAAGTATGAGTATCTGATAATGTGAAGAAGGCACTTCAACATGGATTTCAATGATTGGTGACTGGAATTATTATCAGATAACCATACGATGGAGGTTGTGTCAGTACCAGACCACCTGTAAATAAATATTTAAAAAATTAGATTATGAGCTCTTCTATACTATATATCAACTTTCAAAATCAGATCATGGTCACAGCACCAATTATTTGACTAACTGATAAAAAAAAAAATTTTAAATCTAATTTTTTTTTATTTTTATATGGTCATTATAGTTAAAACACAACTTGAAAACTCACATGCATCAATTCTATGAGCTGATGAAGCTTGTTTTAGTCTATGAATGATTGAGAGGGACATAATAGTGACTAGCATTTTTGGGGGGGAGGTACCAAATCTTTTTTACCTTTCTCTTTTTTAAAGACTTTCAAATTATTTGTCATAATTGCTTTTGGTCCTGGTAATAATTGATGGGCTGCTTTCAAGTTTTGTAAAAGAAATATAAGAACAAGTTATGCCAAACTTGAATTCATAAACAGGACAAACAATTTTGACGTTTCTATACGTCATACTACTGTTTCTCAATATCACTGTATTTCTTCTTTTTTTTTCTCTTATTCCTTAAATTTTATGTATCCCAAAATATTTTAAGATTCACTCCCTTATTCTTATTTTTCACAGTACCGATATTTATATTCTTTCACTTCCTGTAATCCTACTTCCGGCAACAAAAAGGAATACATTTTTTTTTTACTGTGATCTGATACTTGTTATACTTCTTTTTGTCTTGTTTTCTGATGAAGGCTCTAAGCTGAAACGTCAAAATCTTTTGTCCTGTTGATGAATTCATGTATGTCATACCTTGTTCTTATACTTCTTTTGGTACCGGTATCTAGATAGGCGCTTCAGTAAAGCAAGGGAGACTACTTCAACATTTTGTAGGAGAAATAGGAAGCGAAGCAGAAGAATCCAAGTTTATAATTTTAGGACGTTGGTGCTTTTTCACAGATGTGTGGACTATTTTGTCATAAAGTTGTGATATTTACAGTAGTGGACATCTTTGCCTTCATTTCCATCAAAATTTTGTCTTTCCAATCGACCCCAAAATTGGAAATTCCTAGTTATATATAAGGTATATTTCCCTAAAAATTTGTTGAAGAAGTTCAAAATCTATGTCTTTCATATTCAATCTTCCTCAGCATATATATTGATGTACATCTGTGCCAATTCTCATTGAGTGGGCTATTAGTTGTGCATTATAATAAGGTCAGTGAGCCCAATTTCGAACATGTTGTCCATCTCCCCTTTTAATAGTAGAAGATGCCAATAACTTATGAAATATTCAATTATTACAATTAATCACGTGAAAATATTTGATAGCTTGTGTTTAAAATGAACTTAGAAGGCATGTATACAATTATATTTTAGTTTGAGGTTTAAAAACCTGGAAGAGTCTATACTAATAATTATAATAATTTGCTGTGTGCAAATTGTTGTAATGGGCAACAATTCACAGTCACTTCCATGTACTATATTACTATACTATCATTCACTTAGATTTATTGATAAGAGGTTCCTGTGTGCAAACACTATTCCTATTAAATAATTGGTCAGGGAAAGCTTTTATCAATTATAATTATAAATAGTCATGCAAAATTTGAAAGTTCAAAATAAGTTGTCCCAAACCAGTATTACTTTTAGTGGGATGCCTTGCCGTAGTCTACATAAAAATATAATATAATGGTCATGGAAACATTAGATTTAGATCTAGTGAACAGAACATCAATATTGTATTTTTTTAAATTTAATGATAATATTACATAACTAGATAAGTAAATAAGAAACAATGGATAATTTATTTATAATTGCATGAGTTAAAAATTACAATTAATATTGGAATTTTTAATACTAATACCTAGCATAAATTCATGAATTCTGAAAATAAGTTGCTTTAAAATAATAATCAGCGATATGGGGTCACAAAATGTTGACATGCAGTTCAGTATGAACTTCATTTTCATAGACATCACAGTAAAAAAATTACAAACAATCTGAATCTCACACTTAAAATTTCATGGCTCAAAAAGTACTAGGCCTAAAGCCTAAAGCTAGAAAGTTATTTTTTTAAATTTAATTTGAAGTCTGCTCTATAACTATAAGACTATCCAACTGTTATATTTTTATAATTTTTGTTACTTAAGTACCTTTCTAGCCTACTAATAGTAGGCTACTATCTACTAAGTATGTCTATGTACATTTTATATTACTAATTAATTATAAATTATGATTCTCCTTGACATTTTAATTTAATGGATGCAAACTGGTAAAGGTAAGTATCAAGTGTATTAGCCTATACAAAATATGGTAAATTACGAGGACGAATGCCACTATTTTATAGAATTTCACGACTGTATCCCTAAATCGATCCCTATACCTAACCTGAACCCTAAATTGATCCCTATGCCTAACCTGAACCCTAAATGGATCCCTCAGCCTAACCTAAACCATAATTTACTGCAACTATAATTTTTAATAAACACCCAAAAGACGCTGTGGCATTCATCCTCAGATTTAGCCCAAAATATCATTGAGCGAGAACTGTTCACTGGACCTGTGCACCGTAAGAGTCAACTGTGTAGATAAGGCTTATGCCAATTTCTAATGCCTAGTAATGTGAGTGTGAGGAGGGAACGGGAAGGACTGCACTCTAACAGTACTATAGACTATAATAGACTTTAGTTACTATACTATACTTATACTATTACTGTATTACTATAGTACTAACAATAATAAACACCTTGCCTTACAGCCTTACAGTTACCGCCTTACCCAGCCCTATTACATGAGTATTAGTATTAAAAATCATTTTTATCAGGATGTTTAAAAAATTTAAAACCATACGATTGCACTTGCATTTATTTAGTTAACCAGATGCGCTGGTTTTCACCAACCGTCACAGGAACTGTGTATGGTCAGTGACAATTATTCAATGTTTATTTTTTCTAGCACTAAGTAGCCATGATCAACAGGACGAGCCACAAGTTGACATTCAAATGCCACAAAAGTAGACATTTGCAGGTCATTTAAACATAATAATTTGGGTCAAATGTTTAAGTTTAATTAAACTATCAAAATTATCTTTAACATCTTTTAAAATTATTTTATATAAAATATATTTAAAATTTCATGCTTCCTATTTTTTTTTAATACTACAAATTTACGACAATGGCTGAATTTAACCACACCAGGGCTGCCACTCACTTTTTTCAAATTTCCCAAGATTTGGTGAACAAATTTCCCAAGATTTCCCAAGATCATACAAATATATAAGAGTTTTTTTTTTTAAAGGGGGGTTTTCTATGTAATTAATGTAATAATAGATTGAATCAATGCCCCTGAAAAACATGGTATATTAATGGACTGAAATTTAGTGAAAAAGACATTTAAAACATGTTTATCACATTTAAAAAAAAACAATTTGTTTTTAAAAAAATAATTTATAATCCAAAATATCAATACCCACTGGAGTTAGGCTACTAAATATTACCTCCGAATTCTCTGATAAAAATATAATCTACAATACATGTGTAATAGAAGTCACTTGGAAAAAAAAAGCATACAAGGCTAATCAACACAGAATTCCTTTTACAAAGGCAAAAGTTTCTTCATCAAAAAATGATTTTTTATTATTGTAAATCTGTTGATTACAAGTGGGGTTTGCAAAGCAATTAAGCAAAATTTATTAATAATAATTGTAGTTAAAATGGATTGATATTACGATGAAAACAATAAGTGTTTTATTTTTTCTTGTAAAATTTACATTATAACGATTTTTTCACCAAAAAAAAAAAACTTTTAAAGGAATTGTTCATTTATAATCCTACAACGTAGGCCTATACTGCCTATACTATTAATATCTTAGTTACCCGTGTTTCAATCCACAAATATTTTTTCTAATTGATGAAAATTAGGCTGGATTTTTTACAGATGCATTATATTTTGAACACATTGTAGAAGTAATTGAAATAATAAAATTCTACTATGGCATGGATTCTTGATTGAACACTATCGTTCACTCTTTGGCTTGTACTGTTTTTCGTATGGTTGCTAATGTCTAAGAGCATAATGATAAAGTTTCCGAGCCTACCCCCCCCCCCATTTAATAAACATTCAAAACCTGGATGTAATTTGTAAATCTTCAATTTTTTTTTTAAAGAGAAAATTGAATTTTTTAAAAAAATTATTAACTTTTTAATAATTCACAATATTAACTTTAAAATCAGAAGAGTTTTTATTTATTTTATGAGTGGATTTAAAAATTAAAACCAGAAAAGAAAATGAAAACAATTAATTTTTTGCCTTGTTACTTTAAAAATTATTTTGCTTTATTTTTACTTTATTTTTTATCAGATATTGTTGCGTTTTTTTCGAAAAATATAACAAAATTTTCCCCTCAGTTAAGATTTCCCAAGGTTTTGCATGATTTTCAAAATTATTCCCCAGATCCCAAGGGGGGTCGTGAATTCCCAAGATCTTGGGAAATTTCCCAAGGTGTGGTAGCCCTGAACCACACCAGTGATGCAATGGGAGGCTATCTTCTAATTCTTTGGATCGTCCAAAATGACAGAAGTCGCCTCCCATTATCCATTTAAATTTTGAAAGTTTAAATTTTGATCTTTGCTATTTTCCTTTGACCTAAAATTTTATTTGCTAATGTACTCACTGGAGTACGAAGGGTGGAGCGGGGTGGGCGATTCGCTAGGAAATCTAGGAACATTACACAAACTAAACATCCTTCATTTGAAAAACTATTTGAAGAAAGATGTTATTGTAAAATTAAACACATTTTGGATGATACATCCTACCCTCTTCATCACAGATACTTAGGATCGGGCCGTTCGGGACGAATTCTTTCCATCAGGGCAAGGACTGAAAGATATACAAATTCTTTTGTTCCCTAATCTGTACGAATTTACCACCATGCTCCCCCTGAAGTCACAAATCTTAATGAGAACTAATAGTTCAAATTTGTTTATTTATGTGCTAAAAATGGACGATGCAATCATAATACATTTCCATTTGTTAGGATCAATAAAAGAATCTTATCTATGTGCGCTCTCTAAATATGCAATTTTTTTCAATTTGGTGCCACCCCCTGGGGTGGTGTCACCCCGTTGCAGTTCTCATCCCCGTACCCTCTTACCTACGCCACTGGTTAATCCTATAAATGGGTAAAAAGTCATTTTTAAACTGCGTTTTTTCTGACCTATGTATAGGGTCACCTCATTTCTGACGTATCAACATATAACTTTTAATAAACCAAGCACTGGGATTGGTTCCACGTGTGGGAAATTTGTGTGTGATCGGTTATCCTTTTATGAAAATCGGTTGGACCGAGCAGTGTGGGCTCTGTTAGACCGAGCAGTGTGGGCTCTGTTAGACCGAGCAGTGTGGGCTCTGTTAGACCGAGCAGTGTGGGCTCTGTTAGTAAGCAATTTTTTTTCAGTTTGGTGTCACCCCCTGAGATCGAGACTCGCATGTGCGGTCCACACCCCCGTACACCCTAGCTACGCCCCTGCCCCACGCTGCCCTCCTCAAAAAAAGTCCCTACGCCTGGGGAGGGAGGAAGGTACACTTTGAAAGATACAGACGGCCCATATTTTCCCGTGTAATTAACGGTTATTAGAAGATAAATTGAACGAGCACTAGTTACCGGGGGGGGGGGGGGCGGGGGGGGGGGATAGATATCATTTTTATTAACGAATTGAATTTCTTTTAAATGTAAGTTTTATGGTCGCTATCCAAGAATAAGAGTTTAAATAAGATAACAGGTAGTTTATGACGTAAACTACTGGCATCCTGACATGATACACACACATATTTTATTTCATCTATCCTTTAAATGTAAACTCATGTAATATACCAAGATCATTACATTATTAAATATACACAAACATATATATATATAAATAATTGGTTTCTGTATTTTAACCATATTATATTTGGCTGTCTTCTATGCGTTCAGCTCCATCTTCCCTTGGCCTTTTCGATTCATTCATTTTCAATTCAATCATCCATTCAAGTCGTTCATAAAGTAATCTATCAATAAATATTCTTTTATGGGAAGTAATCGGTTCTTTAATAATACCAGGTTATTCTTTAATCCACTCTGTCCATTCTTTAATCCACTTTGTCCATTCTTCGATCCACTCTTTCCATTCTGTAATCTACTCTGTCCATTATTTAATCCACTCTCTCCATTCTGTAATCTACTCTGTCCATTATTTAATCCTCTCTGTTCATTCTGTAATCCACTCTGTCCATTCTTCGATCCTCTCTGTCCATTCTTCGATCCACTCTGTCCATTCTTCGATCCACTCTGTCCATTCTTTGATCCACTCTGTCCATTCTTTGATCCACTCTGTCCATTCTTTGATTCAAAATGTTCATGCCTTAATCCTCTATACCCCCCTTCTCCAAATTAGTTCCCTATGTAAACACCACTGTTGTTGAAGAATTTCTTGGCACATTCAAAGCCTCCAAATAGCCCAAGAAATGTCTAGCGCCGAGCGGTGTAATGAATAGTCGACAGATGGGGTGAATATCCTTGGGTCAGACATTATACCGCACAATTTCCCCCTCCTTCCTCCCCCCCCCCAAAAAACAAAAAAAAACAAAAAAACAAAACAGTTGCTGGATACAAGAAGAATGATCCAAAACAGTTTCTGGATATAAGAAGAATGATGAAGGTAGAAAAAATTCTAGGTCCCGTCTTCTCCGAAAAAATGGCACGTGACACAGCTTCCAAAACAAAACAAAACATTGTTTCTGTATAAATTAGGCCAAACAATAAATTGAAATGAGTTTGAAGAGAAAATTGATGTTTCTAAGGCGCACCCACATAACAAAACCAAAATCTTAAAAGTGGCACTGGTGTGGAAATATAGATATAGATAGATATATATTAATGAACAATNGGGGGGAAAAAGGTGCAACCCCCCCCCCCCAAGTAAATAATGGGAGGTGTGGGGGGGGGAAAGATGGGGGGGGGGGGTTGCATTACCTGTCCAATTTACATACTTATAAGATTTATTTTTTATTTTTTTCTATATGAATTTTGGGTTTCCGTGAATTAGGGACGACGACGCCTGATAAGGACCGAAAGAAATAAACAAAAAAAAATCATTAATTTAGTCTGAAAGTCATAATACGCAGTGGCGAAGCTACAGTGGTGCAGGTTGCGCCATCGCGCCAAGGCCCTAAGCCAAGAGGGGCCCGTGTTTATAAAAGTATAAACTTTTCCTGGGCCTACTTTATCTATCGCACCGGGGCCCATGCAACTCTAGCTGCACCACTGGTATAACGTTTAATGGAGCTTCTAGTTTTCATTTGAGCTATGGGGTATTACAATTTAAAAAATTGCCCCAATAGACTTGAATGTAGTTTTTTTTTTTTTTTTTTAAACGTGGACAATATTATTAGATTAAATTAACATAAACACCGTCAACTTTTTGATTACTTGGTTCTATCATGTGTTTAAAGGTGTAGCTTACGTTTGACTTAGTCATCTGTAAAATGTATCATCAGCACTGTTTTGTCGGACAGGTCGATTCAACGGTCGAGCCAATGTGACAATGTTTTGCTCCATCCTCACCCTCTGTGTTGTTGCTTACTTCATTGTCGACTGGGTGCTGCACATGTTCAAGGTCGGCCAACAAAGGCACAGACATGTGTTCATCACCGGATGTGACAGTGGATTTGGGCGGGACCTGGCCGTGTGAGTAGCAAAGTCAACATGGGACAAGGGCTTTCAAACTGGAGGTCTCCGGACTGGTTCTCAAATCCGTTCTCACCACTCTACTTCTACAAGCTGAAAGTGTAACATTTAAGTCAAAGTTAATTATTTCCGACCAATATCATAGAAAAGTTAGCGAAGCCCTGGCATGGGGCCTTCAAACCCTTTCAACATTAAAAAGCCTGCTAGAACTTAAAACATTATGAATTGTTGTGGGGGGGGGGGGGTGAATAGTTCTAGATCTAAAAGTTGGGGAGAGGTTAAGGGA